>CABFOV010002383.1:15527-27857 GCA_902141375.1 Timema poppense | reverse complement strand
ATATATATATATATATAATGGCAATTTACTAGTGACTAATTTTTGAATTTTTTTATTTAAAAATAAAATAAGAAAATAAATTTTATTTACAATTTATACATAAATAGTATTCACGTGATTATAAAATTATGTTATAAAAGCTTACTAAGGGGCAGTTTACTGATAACTTAATCATGAAAATGTTGTCAGTAACATCACACCTACGATATGAGAAAGTATATACGATTGTGTCTTTTTAATTATTTTTTAATATATTCATACCCGTTTCGGTGGCCGCAAGGTCTAACGCGCCACTCTCGTGTTAGACTGGACTGCTGAAGACTGGGAGATTGGAGTTCGATCCTAGTTGGGTACACTGAATGAAGTTTTTCTTAAATGGTTTTATACAATCCCTCCAAGCAAGCGCGGGTGTATCTCTTCTAAATTAAACCTTCATAGTCCCTAACCCATTAGTGTAATTAGTAACGGGTAGTAAGACGTGGTGCAAAATAGAAACAAATGCAATAATCTAAAATTGTAATCTTTTATATTGTTATTACTGTTGATATATTTCAGTTTCATTTTAGCAGTATCGCCCTTAGGAGTGTGTAAATGATGTGGTCACACAGGACCCTCAATTTGAGGGGGCCCACGCTTACTTAGGCCACAGAGTGAAAAAACAAGTTATGGTGGGACTTTTTTGCTTGCTCTATGTATAGATGATCTATTAAATATAAGAGTGTAAAAACAAATTAAAACATAATAATGGGTTTTATTTATTGAACGAGTGAAATGAGATTTCCGTTATAGCTTCACAGATTTGTATTTATGTCTGTCTGTCTGTGGTGGGTATGTCTCAGTTTCACTTTTGAAAGCATTAACCGATTTTAATTTAAACTCTTCGCGGTTGTTCCTTAAGACATTTAACGTATCAAGTTCTTTGGGGAAGAAAATAAAAAAAAAGTTGGGATAAATCATTTGTTAGGTATATGTATAGAAACACGGCTTCCCGCATTTAATATTACAGTCGTGTCTACCTTTTCGTGCCTTTAAGGAAACCTTTAACGGCTGAAGTTTGGTATATGGCTGCGAGCTTCTCTAATAACACTTAACAAAAATTGAGGGTTTTTTTTAAATTGGGGGGAGGGAGATATAGAGTGATACAGATAACTGGGGTGCCCCGAAAACTAAATTTGCCCAGAACTTCACGTCTGCTAATGGCGGCTTTGCATTTTAAGGTGAAACGCATATTGAAATAACAAACTAAACTACATGCATGTAGTCCGAATGGACAGTGAGACGCGGTAACATGCTAATTAATCATCTGATGTTTCATTTATTCATCTTTAGGTTTTACTGATCGACAAACAAATAAATATAGATGTTGAAATGCGTCAAACTCTAGAATTCGATTGCTTTATTTTATCGAGAGGAGGGCGAAGTGTTATTTTATTTGCCAAGGGAATAATGTGACGCGCTTGGGACAGTTTTATGTCCACGCATCGAGAATGGAAGAACATTCTCACACATACTTGGATCTCATATTTCGTTCAATTCTTCACCTGATATATGTGGCTCGCGTATACATAAAGCCGAATAGTAGTTAAACTTCTTGATAATTTATTGAGGCCATTACAATCACACGAGTAAGAGTGTGTAGCGAGCTATATGAGATTTTAGACTTGCGTATCGGTTTAAATTAATTATACGTTGATTGCTATAAATTCGTCAGCATCAAGGGAATATAAAATAAATCATTATGGTAAGGCAAATCGATGAAATTTTTCGTACAGTTAAACAAATGGAATATTTTCAAGCATGCAATTAAAATATACTATATTTTTAATATAAAGAGTTTTTATACATCTACATGAGGTGCTTATGTTTTAATTGATTTTATATAAGCATAATTGTATATATATATATATAATTAAATTCAAAAGTAGATTTAATTGTCCACGACTATGATTCTATTTTTGATAACTCAAATAAGTCAAAAGAATAATTTTGAAAAAAATGTTTTAAAAATATTTTCACTTGATTAAGCTTAGCCTATACTATATTTAAAAAAATTAATTATTATTATTGATTAAGGAGCTAAGAGGGCACCAGCATTCGTCTCAATCTGGTCATGTGAATTCCTTCAGTCCTGTGGATATAATTACACAGGGTTTTATCGTTTGATTGTGGATATTAAGGTTGGTTATTTAGGTTGATAAGGATTCAGTAGGTTAGAATTATAAAGAATGTTCTGAAAGAACAATTCATTAACAATGAATTAAAATTTCCAAATTAAATAGTAGTCTAATAGGTATCAAACCATTATTCTTGTATTTCTCGTTCTGAATAACGCCTGTATAACAAACGTTATGCAATAAGTGTGGAGTGTAGCGGGCTGCCTATTGTAAGGTCTGCCTGGCGGTGGCAACTGACCGCTATAAGAATAATTATATTGCAAGGATTGGTTGAAAGATACTGATGTGGAAATATAATTATTTGATTGGTGATGATATACTATCTATAAAAGTGTTAAAAACGTTTCAATTATGCTCTCCAGGGATTACTGAATAATTAGCTTTTTCGTAACTTGTTTAAAGATCCAAATATATTGATACAACTGTTATGTTTTTTGTTTCTCATTTGTGGAAACAAAATATATTATATTGCTGGAATAATAAACTAGAAATTATTAGTTTCACACGTGTATCTTATTATAATTGGCCACAAAAATATTGATTTTTTAAAATATCTTAGAATATTAGATTGAAAATAAAAGTTTTTATTTAGTAAACATGTGCGCATGAACACAACCAAACACGGATTGTATGACGTCATCCATTGCCTTTGTTTATATTGGTTTTCCATCTAATTTTATGAAGAGAAGACAGCATTTTAGAATCCATTATTTAAAAAAGAAATGTCTAAATTATTATTTTTACAAGCTTGTATTTCAATCATGTAAGAACGCTTAAAAGAAAATCTAATTAAAAACAAATTGTTTGTTGTGAAAGTGTTGACTGCCAAAAGTGACAGCAGATCAACATGCTCTTGAAGATCATATGGTTTGGTGAATGGATACATGAGAGTAGATCTGGTAACGTTTGCTAGCTGTCAATTACCAGCACACCCTATGCTGGATGCTGGGGTTTCCCAAATAACATAGCACTTGAATACCAGACGCTTGTCTAAGCTCGTGACATTCTGTAGAAACGGGTTGCCTTTTTCCCAGGCGGTCGATAAGATAATGTTTTGGCTTGACTGTCGTGTTGATATTGTTGAAACTCTCAAAGAACGCCTTAATGAAACAAGGTATGCTTGTTTCGGTGTCCTGTTTACAATTAAATCTTCGGGGACGACAAAACTTTTATCAGTGTAATCCATAAGTCTTTTGAGACTTTCCGTTACACCCTTAGCGTTCCTTACAACTTTGTTTGGAGTTTAAAATATTATTCCTTAATCAACAACGTTAAATTTTAATTAATGTTTTAAAATACTTACTCGTAGATAGAAATGTACCGTAATTAAAATTATTTCAAGGGTTTTTGAATCAAAATATGGACACATCTGCGTCATTTAAATATAAAATTAACTGCTATCTAAGGTTTATATTTTTCAAACATGTATGGTTTGAGGTACTTGTCATGGGGATGCGACTATAGCGAACTACGTATTATTCTCCTTTTCCCACCTGATTTCACACTCGGTGAGGGCTAAAGTGTGTTCCTTATCGAGATGAGAAACAAACTATTTTGAAGGTTCTAGGCCAGGGATGGTAAATCTATGGTACCCATTGCCACGCGAAAGCGATTTTGGCGGTACGCCGACATGAAAAAAAAATCAACACATTAAATAAAACTTGGCTCGTACTTTAGTGTATCTTGTGTACTGTTGAAGACAAAAGTTATGAACCGAACATAAATATATCGGCTAACAAAATACAACACGATTCACAATAATACTAAAACGATTATGTAAGTATTTGATGTTAACATATATTATATAAAGTGTTTTTCCCCACTGAAGGTTCTATTTAAAATGTTTTAAATTTATGTTATTGAAACAATATTGTCAAATACATTCACTTTTGAGTCCGATACTTTAGCTCAGTCGGTAGCGTGTCTGCCTACTGAACTTAAGGGTCTCGGGCTCAATTCCCGGCATAGCCGAAAAAATTATCATTGAAGAAATATGGAATTACCCTTTCACAGTGATAAATTAACGGCTGAGGACTGGATGCTGTCCCTGTCCTAGTCTTACGTTATATTATAAGGCACATGAAGCTACGACAGGTCTAGCAAGCTGATAATGTAAAATATATGGCTTGAATAAAAAACTGACTCAGGCTGGAAACTGTAATGGATGTAAAAGACACCACTCATTTTGACAGTTTAATCAAATTTTCTTCTTTAAAATGTAGTCATTAATAAAACATTTACAATTTTATTTGAGTTATTTATTACATTTCATAATATTTAATGAGTTTTTATCTTTAAATAATAATTTTAAAAATAATAAGAGGTGGCACATTGGATTATTCCAAAATTCGGCTAATCCTTAAGTGATCCACTGGTTGGAGAACTTTCACTGCCCCATGCAATTGTGGGTAAACTTCCTCTAAAGTCAACCTTCCTAATCCTCAACATATATACATATTTACCTATTATAAATAATCGGTTATTTTTGTGACAGTGGGCCTATGTGACGGATTAGCGTAATTAGTACATAGACGTATAGCATGAAAAGGCAGTAAGACGGGGTGGGGTGCTTATAAATCGACACCTCCCTTTCCTCCACAAACAAATTAAATACCAAGAAAATAAAACTATCAAAAATGGCGGAAGTCACCTGTCGTAAATGTCAGCCAATATTTGATAGCATTGTCGTGTAAGCGTAAGTCCCAGAGGGTACTATGGAGAACCACCCCCACGCGTGTCTGTGAAAGTGATGGTCGGGAAGTGGGGGCGTGGGGGGAGAGACAAAGTTCCTCGTGGTTCTCAACGGTGACTTGAGAGCTGCTGCAACGCTTTGGTCAGATAAGTTGAGAGTGGACATTATTTAAAAAACCACTGCATTTAAATAAATGGTACGGTGCACCGCACAGACTTTCTTTCGCTTTTATCTTAAAATATACATTTACAAAAAACTCGTAAGATTTGTGAAACGAAATATTAGTTATATATTATATACAGTACATTGTTACAGAAAAAGTGAGAAAAAGAGAAACATCTTTGTCCACCAAAGAGCATAAGAATGAAATTAATTTTCAAAGTCATGAATTAAAAAGTGCACATATTTACTTATAGCTAAGAAATTGTTGGTTTTATAAAAATATATTTCAAATAAAAATATTTTTACCTTTAATAGTACTACAAGTTTACAATGATAAATTATTTCATATCTCAAATCGTTAGAGGAGAAATGATGAAAATTGGAAAATTTCCCTAATGTAAAGTACCCTCAAAATCATTTTCATGAGAAAGTGAGAGTTACCATTTTGTTTATAATGATAAACAGTGTCTAGCTATGAAATTTAATCAAAATCGTCAAAGCGAGTTTTGAGAAAATCGATATTTTTTCTTTTTGTCCTTCAGTAAACTACCCTTAATTTTAGGGTTGGATGTCTAATTCCACAAAACCCTTGGGGAGGGCCTTATGAAAACCCGAAAACCCAAGATAACAAGTTTTAACCCAATCTGTAAAATAGTTTTGACTCTAGCTCGAAGTACAGACAGACACGTCATTTATCAAAATCTAGAGTTCAAGTTTTTTTTATGATTACAATACTTTCACTCCGAGGTGTCGAGAGAAAGTAAATGTATAATCTGATGTTTTATACTGGTTCTTGTGTTAATGACTGAGAGATCAAAGAGGCCATATATAAAAATATAGGAGACACTGGTTCGATCCTGAGTGGTTCAGTCAATCAAGTTTATAATTTGTATAAAAATTTCGTCAAACTCCATGGCAATCGAGCCGTACAATCCGAACAACAACCGTCGGTAGGCGAAGATAGCACCAACTTCTGCAGATAGAAGGTTTCATAAAGTGCATCTTGCTACATAAATAATTAAGGCTCAAGGGTTGGATGTTTGATGTCAGTTAAGATGTGCTAGGTTAGGTTAGTTTATAAACCATGTGGTTCACTTTCTATGGAGTGTAAATACGCTATTGTATAACTGTATGTACAACATGCACTTTATAATAGAACATAATAATATTAGTACGTCTCCCTTGTAAACGTGCAATAAGTAAATCACATCCAACGCTTGTTCCTCCATGTAAGTGCGATTTATTTTAGTAGCACTTATTAATACCATTCGAATTATACGTTTATGTATTAATCACGATGATGCTTTAAGAATGAAGAAGGCTGAATTTAGAATAACAGTGCCTGCATTTGCGTTGATAGAGTGGGTGAAACCATTTAAGGAAAACCACCCTCATTACACCAGACCGGGATTGAACCACGATCTCCTTGTCAGTCTAGTCTATTGCGAGAGTAGCATCTTAAACCGTGTGGCCACCGAAATAGGTAGGTGTGTTATTAATGGTAGTCATCTCTTGTCCTCCCTTGTAAGTGCGATATAAAAATTGAATTAATTTTTCTGAAACTGTTTAATGAAACTTTTTTAAACACATTTTCGCCATTTAAAAGGAACATTTGTATCCTAAAACTAGATGTAGTATAGTTATTAATTACAGACAAAGACATTTCTAGTCCAGCACTAATCTGATATTTATAATTAACTAATGAATATAGCAAATAGTTAAGGAATGACCCCATAGCTTATAAATGGATAATTAAAAGGGCTTTAAGTTATATATATTTTTTCTATACACATAAATTAAAAGGCTTTAATATCCTTAATATATATATATAATAAATAAATTAAAATATGTTTAATATATATAATAATAAATAAATTAAAAAGTGTTTAATATATATAATAAATAAATTAAAAGGTGTTTAATATATTATCAAGAAACAACTCGAAGTTAATTTGATTAAATTATCTAATCATTTATGGTAGTTCGAGCTTTGAATCCTGGGTTTGGTTGATGATCAAACTATTTTTTTTTCTTCATAATACTCGTTCATTTATTCTTTAAAATGTGCTAGTTTTTACCGTATTTGCTTGTCAAGTCTTGCAAGTACGCATATAGCCTTCTATATTTTTGCTGTAAAAAATGTGATCCATGAATTAACTCGTCCCTATTTATAAAATAAACCACGTTACGGTAGTGCATCATTATCGTTTCATAGGGAGTTCAACAGTATTATTGGAGTTTTTAAGTGGAATGGAGAGCTAATATATGAATTAGTACAGTTTTTATAGAAAAATAACATGTTTGTCAGAAATAAATAAACTATTGCTTCAGTAGATAAATTTAGTTTAATTCTTTACAAATTATAAGTAGCCTCAAAAGCTATTGATTAATATTGTAAAGAGCAGAGTAACATTTGAACATAAATGTTTCAACGAGGAGAAAAAAAAATTGCTAAAATACTGCAATGCGGATGACAAATATTAAATAACTGTTGAGATTAAAATACGTGAAAAATTAAACAAAACGCATCTAATGGATAAATGTTTTAAGTCTATCAATGTCGAAATTTATGTTAATATTACTCCAACCCATACCCCGTACAAGTTCGTTTCATAATTATTAATTAAAATTACACAATAGCTTCTCATTAAAAAGATTGTTATTAATATTGGGTTATTTAATGTACCCTTTCTTAACCGTCGACCACCTTTCTGGTCAGAGATACTGGTTACAGATCCAGAAGTCCCGGGTTCGATTCTTTGCTCTTCCAAATTTTTATTTTCAGCATTGGGTCTGGAACTGGGTCATCTTAACCTCATGAGCACAAATAAAGTGCTACTTCCTTGAAAGGTGGCTTCCACAGTTTGTTTTTCAGTTTGACACACCTTCCTTGGACGATGCGACCACCGAAGAGGGTTAAAATAAAATGTTAAAAATGCTACAAAAGGGGTGGTATCGCCATTAATAAAAGTTAAAATGAAAATGTGTGGGCGTGTGGGGGAATGTGCTATTTTTGACGTGTAATAAGGTTAAGGGGGGCGGTGAAGGTCGAGTCTCCCAGGGTTTGTCAGGATTCAATTTTGCTTACCTCGGTTTAATCTGCTACCTCGCTATAGCTACAATCCAATTTACCTAAGAAGAGTCATATTTTAACAGCTAGAAAAGTTACTAACTATACTTTCACGTATTCATAAATCAAGTCATGTGATCTACAGCTGTCATTTTTGATAGGTAGTATCAATATTTATAAAATAGCACCAATACTATAGTAAGCTGTTATAAATTTTGGCAGAAAAAAGATGGTTTTGTATTTTCTAAATGGGTCTTCCTTTTAAAATCGGACTGTAGTTTTAGAAGAAAGGGGAAAAAAAAAACTTGAGTCAATCTTATCACGAGACATCACTTTTCAAACTATAAACTATTATTCCTGAAAGAGGTTTTTTATTTTTTAAAGAGGGCGAACAAAAAAAATTGATAATTGAGTAGCATAAAATGTACGTCAATTCTTCTTACCAATAAAGGAGATTTTCCCATGAAGCGAATTTGATGATGGTACAAGATAACTTTCTAGTTTTATATATAGAAGATTGAGAGTCGTTAAGTCAAACGGGGCTTTATTGTTTGGAGGGTATTCTTGAAAGAGTTTGTAAAGAAAAAGTATTATGGTATCAAATGTCACCTCTTTAATATCAGTGGTGGTTCGTGATTTTAACAAGTGGTGGGCGTGAGCAGAGCTGAATATATGTTATTATTATTATTAGCACCGCGTCTTACTACCCGTTCGGGTTATACGCACTTAATATATGTTTTGTGGCTATAAAACCTGAGAGTGCATTGAAAAGTTAAGAATAAACTTTTTTAACAAGCTATTGTATTTTCCTATAAATAATTTTAACAATAGTACACAACAAGTATATTCCTTTAGCTCATTCAGTAATGATCTGTCTACTGAGATAATGGTCCTGGATTTGATTCCTGGAATGACAAAAAATTGTATAATAATGAACAAGTCCATGACTTTGTTGACCTAATAAAAATGCCCTAAGAATTTTAAAAATTTACTTCAAATTTTCAAAAATGACCTATAATCAGTGGCGGCTCGTAGCTAAAATTAGTGGGGATGCTGCTCCAGAAAATGTTTAACTTTTGTTTTAAAATTGTGTAGAAAGGGGAAAAAAACATGTATAAAAAGAAAATTTATCCCAGAACTTGATAAAATCTTAACAAAATAATATATATTTTTTTACTTACTTTAACTTAAATTGTTAAAATTCAAGCTTGATCTATTCATTTAAAAATGAAATCCATTCTTCTTGTTTTAATTTGAGCAAAAAGCTCAATACTTTTTTCCTTGATCTCTGAATGACATTTGAGGAAATTTTTCTCCATTGAAAGTACTGCAAGCGCATTTAGTCCGAATTCATAGTGATTCTTAAAAAAGTTTTTATTCTTTTCAATGTTTAAAAGCAGCGCTCTGCCTCTGATGTAGTCATGGGAATTGTCAAGAGGATTTTTTATCAGTTTCGTAATTTCACAAAAAGCATCATCTAGATTATTTTCCAAGATAAATTTCAGCAGCTCAATTAATTTGCAATATTATTGAATATCAGTCCTACAATAGAATACTTTTAGTTCAGTTTCAAGCTTTTCTTTGTCAATCATGGGATAAGCTTCAGTGGTCAGTACTATCTCTTTTGTTGGATGTTCATTCTTAAATCTAGTGAAGCAATTCTTGTTGAACAATTTAGCAGCTACTAAGTGTTTAGTGGAAGAATATCTGTCCATTATATCAACACATATATAGTCACACACTTCCTTAGTTACAGTCACAGAACTTATTTCTTGGGGATGCAAGGCCATGGTTAAAGTTTTCTGTTAAATAAAACAAAACAAAAAAAAGAATAAAATAAAATAGCTGAAAGCAGAATAATAATAATCTAACTCTACACTTTTCTTCACTTTATCACATTCAAGAATATGGTACACGGTTTTTAAGCACCACACACGCTGAGTAAAAAAAACTTCCTTCCACAATCACGCCAGAGCTGGCACTGCGCTAGCAACAGTTCTCTCTCTACCTGGAAGTCCCGCCTTCCTCCTCACCTCCTCTTATGTGCACATGAGCACAACAGTCAAACACCTCGTCACTGTCACTGTGAAGCGCACAGTTCCATACAAAGATTTTTGTATCTTTTTCATAAACTGGGGGATGGCTAATGAAGTACTCACATTAAACTTAAGGAATATATATATATATTGTAATACAAAAATAAAGGAAGAATTAAAAAAAAAAGGACTTATCGATAATATCAAGTGGAAATAGGGGGTACTGCAGTTCCGCAGTGCCTATACACGAGCCGCCTCTGCCTATAATTATGAACAAAATATTGTAATTAATGCATATGACTAAATCAAGACATGCACTTTACAAAAATGTAAAATGACTGAAAATCCTTTTACATCTTAACTCTTGCATTCTGCAAAATAATACATTGATCTAGAAATATCTTATTCAGAATATCTATGCCCTCCCAATGCAACCCTTTCCAGCTTAGTTGCAGTGTCTCACCAGGAATGTGTATTTTACAAACAAATAAGTAAAGAGGATTCAAAGTGCATTGCCTTCATTATCTTATCATTCTGATAACTGTGTGTTGGAAAATAAAATGGAATATATATGCCTTTATAAAATATTGATAGTATTAAAAAAAACCTTATTTAATATGAATACATTTACATGACTCAAACCCGCCTCGTTGGCGTAGTTGGCTAACGCGCTAGTCGTGTTGAGCTCAACCGCTGAGGACGGGGAGATCGAGGTTCGAATCTCGGTCGGATGAACTGGGGGGGGGGGGTGTCCCTAAATGGTTTTCCACTCCCCCTCCACGCAAATGCGGGTTCACTTCCTCTAATTCAACCTTCCCAATTCCTAATCCATTAGCGTAGTTAGTACTTAAAGCGTATAAGCCGAACGGGTAGTAAGACGCGGTGCTAAATAATAATAATAATAATAATAAATACATGACTCAAAAATGCCTAAAAATGACGCAAACCAAGAAAATATGACATAAATTCCAAAATGACAAAAAAATTACTTATAAAATATACATTTCTACAACTAAAGTCATTTAAGCAGGAGAACCCTTTTGATTATATAATCTTGCAAACAAAAAGAAGCTTAATTTATTAGTGATTATAGTACTTAGGTCTGGAATTATATTATACTAAAAAAAAAATTTCACCACTAATGAATTAACTTCAAACTTCCCAGGATCCAAATCAAAAAGTTTCTTGTGGTTTGGGGTGTACCCAACACTTTAACATTTATATTCTAGTGCACTATGCCTCAAAAACATTTGATCAATAAGTTTATTTTTGTAGGAAATAGATAATTATTGGATTATAATGTCACTTTATAGCAGAGCTCCAGGATATTACGTTTAGTGTTATCACAATATTTGATCGTAATATTGTACAGGGGAGGGGATGTTAGTACAGTTAGTATCCAGATTGTACAGTTGGAAACGCTGACTCTGAAGTACCCGTATCATTTACTGTGCCACAAGGAATAGGTCAAGAAGCATCACACGCGTAGTTTTTATAAATCAGTTTATTTATTATTAGTACGCAGCACTAAATTATTAACGGCTTACTCAAAGACAATATTTTCCAAATTTTTGCTAGTCACATAACTTTTGGGACTATAGTTTTATCAATACACCTCTTACAGCTCTTTAAAATATTAATAAAACAAGAGGGGAGCAAATACGCATTATCTTGTAAAGTATAAATCATCATCATCATCATCATCATCATCAACTGTTTCCAGCCTGTGGCTGGGTCAGTTTAGTTAAATATCTCCATCTTTCTTTATTCTTCCACCATTCTTCTCCTCTCACTTGAAAACTTTTTGTCAACTTCTCTACCCGGGGTCACGGTGCTCAGGCGTAAGGCACTTACCCGACATGCGGCGGCAGGGACGCGCTCTAGGCCCGCGCACGCTTCATATAAGCGAGCATTAGACTGTCTTTGCCACCTCCCGGTACTGACAAGTCTACAAAAATCCGGTCGGGGCGGCCCCGGGCAATGTGTCCGGACGTTGGAGTTGCACTAAGCGGTTGGTAGTGCGTACCCGTGATGCGAGGATAGCTGGTCAGAACACCTCCACGAGGTCCCCGCTGGGCAACTTCGGGCGGTTAGTCTATTATAGAAGGTCTTGAAGGGGTGGACCCCCTCGTGATTGGGCGATCACTAGGAGGGGCCCACTCCTAGCCTCATCCGGTCCCAGTGAGGGGGGGGGGG
>CABFOV010002383.1:0-13964 GCA_902141375.1 Timema poppense | reverse complement strand
GAATTAAAATGTTTATTTCCATCTGTCAAAATTGAAATGCGCATTAGTTTGGAAGTATTTACATAAAGTATTATTTTCTTTTCTTACTTATTTTATAATCATGAGACAGGCCACTCACTTGTTTAAGAGATCTGCACGTGCCTTGAAATAAATCATGGCCGACATTGAAAATAAATAAAGAAGAGTCAACAAACTTCTTAGAAGAATAAATATGTTTAATAAAAGGGTAAGTGTTCTTCTATACCTCAAAATTCATTATTATAATTATTTTAATTATTTTAAACAGTGTTAGACATTCTTCCTTCCGTTTTATTTTATATGGATGTAAATAGTATTATTTTGTCACGCCGGCAACACAGCATTTTAAGCTGCGGCCAAACTTTGAAGTGCATCATTTAAAACAAAAATAAATTGGAAACTATTCACAAAATTAGAAAAATATAAGGAAATACAAGGTAGGGTGGCAAATAACGTTACACCATTGGGAAAAAACCACCCTCATTGGACCTGAGAGGAATTTGAACTTCAATCTCACAATCATTAGTAGGCCAGTCTAACATGAGAATGATGTCTTAAACCATCAAGCCAGTGGTACTTAGATTGTTAGGTAAGCAATATAAGCATTATTATTCTAAGAGTGTTTTTAATTTATAAAAGTGGGCTGCAACATAAAACAATTTTTTTTTTAACACTATACATAGAATATGTTGTCAGGATTATGCAAATGTAAGAATCCATATCACGTTCTATTAGCCGGGATTTCAGCTAAATAATTATGCTCAAAACCAGAAATTGAATCAAGGTACAATTTTTTGAATTCATTTTTGTAAATACTAAAATTTAAAGTCAGTGAGCTAATAACTTTTTTTAAATTTTTATTTGAACCCTTTCTCTAGTGCAGTCATTGAACTGTGTCTGTGTTTGCCTGAACGGTCTGTGTTGCAAGTGTGAATCAATGTTTCACTGAAATAAATTATTGTAATGACAGCTATCAATGAACCACTGTACTTTCAGTCAGTCTGAATAATTCATATCGAAGCTGATAGATGGAGCTACCAGGTCAATGTTATGTTATGACCATGAATAAAGTAATGAAAATATTTGTCGAATAAGAATATAAAAGTATAAAAATGTCTGTTGGGCCTACAATATGCTGTGTATGCATCAGGGAATGGGTAAAATAATTGTAATTAAATATTGATTTTTTTTAAAAACATGATAAAGAAGTAGAATACAATGAATCGCACTGCAACACCTAGTTTGAGCTGTATTACAAAGGTAGCCATTTTGGGTATTGCATATTGTGTTTGGAATAAGAATTCATTAAGTTTTTAGTAGGGCAGTCTTTATTTACAACTATTCAAATGTTCATAAAATATTATGAACCAACAATAATGCATATGTTAAACATTAACATTATAAAAGCTGCCATGACAGGCAATATAAAAGCTGTAAATAAGTTAAACAGCCAACATTGTTTTAAGATCACAGATTAACAATATAAATCAGAGAAACAGCTATATAAATAAAATATGTAATTAATTATGGAAGACTTTTTAGCATAAACTATATAATATAAAAGGTTTTACATGATTCAACGAGCATTGGATAATTATTCTTATTGTATAAAACAATGTTAACAATACAATAATTATAAAACTCTTTCTCAGGCAATAGGGTAGATAAGGTTTGCCAACTAAAATTATGGAGAGAGAGTTGAGATATAAATAACAAACAGTAGACAATACAACTGATGGGCTTGTTTTATTTTATGAAAGACTTGTTGTTTTAAATTGAATAAATATCATAGAATTGTAGAAAATTAAGCAAACATAAAATCAAAAACACTTAACACAAATTTACACACTTCAATATTTCAATTCAACATGATATCGTCCTCAGAAAATAGTAATTCTATCATATTTATTTATTACTACTTGCTGAATTCACTTTATTTCATATATAGGTATTATTCAAAGTTGAGTATTATTTTGTGCAAATGCTAACTGTAGCCTAAGTACCTTAATTTATTGGAATACAACAATAGATCAAGAAGCATCAGCTCGGTCATTTTAATTTCAGTTAAAAAAAATTTACATTAAGCCTTTTTGAAATGATTACCAATGTTTGCCAATATAATCATAAGCACATAGACATTAGAAAAAAGTATAGCGCTCTTTATGTTATAGAATTATTTCTGTACCACAATGCTGCTACCTTGTAATGACAAGATAAATTACTCAAAGCACTACACAGAACGTAATCACGCCAATGTCAAGTCTTGGCCCTTTGGAAAATTTAGACCACTCTCAAAGGAAAATTTCTCTTTTCTGATATAATTATAAACCAACAAAAATAAGTACAGTGAAAGGTGATAGTAAAGAATACAATTTACATTGATGCTACTTGCCCTGTCTCTATCCGGTTTATCATCTTGGTCCTATTTAATGTGTACTGCCATTCTTTAGTTATTATTTTATTTTGGTTGTTTCCTATTTAAAAGAACTGCAGTGCACATTTCACACACTTGTAGGGTTACGATATACTTAAGCTTAGTAAAGTAACAGAAAAGCACCAGTTTTGTTTAAGTGGAATTCATTATTTTTTGTTTTTTAGCACTGTGTCTTACTACCCCTTTGGGTTATACACCTATGTACTAATTACACTAATGTTATGGATTAGAAAGGTTTAGTTTAGAGAAAGTACACCCAAATTTGTGTAGAGGGAGTGTAAAACCATTTAGGGAAAAAAAACCTCAGTGCACCTGACCAGGATCAAATCCCGATCTCCCCATCTTCGGCAGTTTAGTCTAACAGGAGAGTAGCGTGTTAGACCACACAGCCACTGAAGCAGGTACTTTTTCTTTGTCCAGTTAACAATGTATTTTTTCCCCCTTTTCTTAATGGGAAAGCCATACTATATTTGTCCTCTTTATTTTTATAATGTTTATTATTATTATTAGCACCGCGTCTTACTACCCGTTCGGGTTATACCCATATTTTTATAATGGCTTTACCTTTATTATTATTATTAGCACCGCGTCTTACTACCCGTTCGGGTTATACGCACTTACGCTAATGTGTAATGGTAGGGTGGTTGTGAGATGAAATGAAGGACCTACAGTTTAACGTGGAATCCGAACCACGGTGGAGGCCTGGCATTCCTCACATTCACAAGCTGTCTTGTCAGAAGTGAAGGAAGGGTTTGGTAATCAGATAAATCTTTGCCGGGACCGAGGATCGAACCCCGGCCGCCAGTATAGAAGTCTGACACCTTACCCCTAGACCGCCAGGTCACCTTTTACCTTTATTAAAAAGTGAAAAGATATTGTCTTTGCACCATATGTTTTGGTTTTGTACCATCTGTTCCCTCAATGCCCACTAATTCAATATCATTTTCAAGAGTGACCATAAAATCCCAGATAGTAAATTCTCAAACTTTCCTCAGATTCAAAAATTCAAATTTCCCTGAGTAAAACCTCATCAGAATTTATAAATGATGCACAACAAATGAAATATTTGTAATTTTAAATTTAACAATTTTTTAACTACACTCAAAAATAAATTTGGTTCAACTATGAAAAAAATGGTATTTGAATAGTGTACAACTAACTCAAAGATATTAATATTCTGTAAATAGCCAAATATACAATTTCTTCTGATCTATAAAAAAAAATTCAGACATTTCCCTAATTTTGTTAGTTGATTTAAATTTCCTAACTTTTACCAGTTTTCTCTTAACTTGGTCACCCCGCTTCCCTCCTTTTGTTGCTTCATTCAGGGAATGTTAAGGAAAGGCATTAACATGCCTGGAGACACGAGACAATGTGGAAAAGCACCCCTAGCACACTTAGCCTAGATTTCATGTCAAAGGCAGTCAAGACCACCTTAGTAAGGGGGGAAAAAAAAAAAAAAATTGTTGATACGCCTATCTTAAAACCCATTCAAGATACACACATTCGCCATTAATGCAAGTGGCATTACCTTTTTTTAATTATTTACTTGAGGTATTTGACATCCACTTTCTGAAATGACTGATTATATCAGCACACCACTTATAAACTAACTTAAATTTAGTACAACATCCAGCCACCGGCAGTTAGTTCATTAGTGGTAAAGGAGAAATCCATATTTTCCTAATGATAAATTTTTCAGTCAAGACGGGAATCTAACCCTGGATCCTTGGCTCAGTAAACAGACATGCTACCGAGTGATGTAAGGTGTGTACTATTGTTAAGAGTTATTTTGTGTTTGTCTTTCTATTTGTTCCTATTGCTCTTTACTGTACTACCTAATTCTATTATTACAAAAACATTAATATTAAAATACATATATACACACAACCCTAAGCCAAGGTGATTATTTCAAATAATATTTCTTGACTTTTACAACTCTCCCTACATAAAATAAAAACAAATACATAATAAGTTAGATTGAATGGAAAATTATGACATTTTTTATAATTATTACCTATTTGTATACAATATAAAGAAGTCAAAATGGAATTAATTGTTTAGTTAATTTAAGTCCAAATATACAGTTTTTGAACAGAAATAATAAGATAACATTCAAACTAGATGGTCGGAGTTTTTTTATCAACTCAAATAAAATATATACACCTTTCTGTATAATAAAATGGGTTGGACACACTGTACACTGTTTTATCATATATTTCCAAGCCATTAGGCAATAATTCATTTTATGAATATTTCTGTAAAATATATAAAAGGTATACATCCAAACTAGCTGGCCAGAGTTATTTTTTATTGATTCAAACAGAATATGTAAACCTGTATAATTATTTACTTATTTTGTTTGAATTGATAAAAAAAAGCCTCTGACCAGATAGTTAGATGTTATCTTTTATATATTTCTGTTAAAAAACTGTTTATGTATCTATATATAAAATTCATTGTTGACATTTTAGTTAATTTGAGTTACTTATCTCAGGACATAAACAATTGTTTCAAGATGAATGCACAACATAAAGATGTAATGAAGAGTAAATTGGCTAGTGGTAGCTGCAGTATTTGCTATTTTGTTAATATAACAAAAAAATTATCACAGATAATAACAAAATGAAATACCAATATTTATGAACCTAAAAAAAATTAACATGTTAATGAGCAGTATGGTATAGGCTTAAATATAATAAGACCACACTAAGAGTAAGCTGTCAAAAAATTATATTAAGTGTTTTAGCAAACAATAGCTAAAATATTTATGAAATTACATTATTTTTAAAAAAAATAGAAAATTTAATGAATCGAGATTCTAAATTAGATGACATCAAATAATATTATAAGATTTGTATTAAATACTCAAACATATTTCAAATTATGTAGTTGTGTTTTTTTCCATGTCTTAGTAGCCATGGAGTGGGGAACCATTTAGGTAAAACAATCCTCAGTACAACCAACTGGGAATTGAACCTTGATTTACCCATCACTGGCAGTCTAATTTAATGTGTGTGTGACGCATTAGACCATGCAACCACCAATGTAAGTAGTGGTAGAGTTTCACTGAATAATTTTATCAATGAGTAACAAGCACTATACAATATATTTGTTTTAACATAAATGATTTTGTTAAGTTATTTATGAATTATGACTATAAGGCATTCAGGCCAGAGGTGGTATCTAATAGTTAGGAAAAGTTACCATTTATATCTATTCTCTAAATAATATGTTGATTTGTTTTTACTTTTGGCAGTAAAAGGATTCACACAAACAAATTATTATTATTATTATTATTATTATTATTAGCACCGCGTCTTAATACCGTTCGGGTTATACGCACTTACGCTAATGTGTAATGGTAGGGTGATTGTGAGATGAAATGGAGGACCTACAGTTTAACGTGGAATCCGAACCACGGTGGAGGCCTGGCATTCCCCACATTCACAAGATGTCTTGTCAGAGGTGAAGGAAGGGTTTGGTAATCAGATAAATCTGTGCCGGGACCTGGGATTGAACCCCAGCCGCCAGCACAGAAGTCTGACACCTTACCCCTAGACCGCCAGGTCACCCACACAAACAAACAATTTGTTTTTAATCATTAATTATTTTTACATTATTGAAAAAAAATTACATATGAAAATAACCATTTGGATGTTGCTTTTTCGTGGAAGTGACATCTGTGGTCCACTTAAAAATGCTTTTCAATTGAGAGGTTAATAAAATATGGTGTGCTCTTCTGAAATTAAGATGGCGAGCGCGTCGAAACAAGGTTGGCGTATGACGCTATGCAAATCGTCTTGGTCTTCGCATGTGTTAATGTACAGTTTACAAAATAAAAATGTTTTATTTTGAAACAAATATTTGTATATCTTACACTCGCTAAGTTTATTTTTTTAAATTTATTTTGGTGGCCAGTTATAATAAGATACCGAAGTGTGAACATAATGCTTTTTAATGTATTATTTAACCTTGGCTTGTGATATCTCGTTGCCACAACTGCAAAACAGGATAGTTTTACTAATATAGTGAGTTCTTTCAATAAGGTAAGAAAATGCCAATTACAAAGTATTATTATAATTGTTTGATAGAACTTTTTATTCATAGTATATTAGAAATCAAACAATAAATATTTCCGAGTACTTTGACATTGGTGACTTTCAAGCCAATGTTTGCAATAGAAAACCTTCTGCCAGATGTCAGATATCACCTCCGACTGCAATGCCTTTTTTTTTTGCTTTTAAAAAAAAAATAGGAATAGATGGAATCAGGAGCCTACAATGAACAAAAAAATGATAAAGCACTGTCCCATCTATCTCTAGTTTGAATATGGAACTCAAGAGGGTAAAGTGCTTGAAGAAGTATTAATAAGTTATTTACTTGAGTGAAAATCAGTCGCATAGCCGAGTTTTTGATGGTGAGCCTGTGGCCAATCTTATTGATGCTTGAATAAGGACCACGGCAGAAAGAAATGCACCAAACAATATAAATAGTACTGAGCCCAAGATTTTGAACTTGTCTTTGTTCAAAATTATGTTCGGGTCTCTTTGAAGGGTAGACTGCATCAAACACAATCCTAATTATAAACAAAGAAAAATAAACTCATTAGATATGCCTACCAGTAGTATTTAATAGATACCAATAAGCTCAAAAGTTTAAAAGCTATCTAAAATTAGTTTGAGTGTCTAAATTTTATATTTAGAAAAAAATGGTAACAGTTTAATGACATGAAACTAATTTGTTAAAATATAGATAGTTTTTTCCTCACCACATTTTACTATCTGTTGAGGCTACATGCATATTATAAGATAAGTATTTTAATGAGGTGGGGATTAGGAAGAAAACCTTTTAAAGAAAATCTACTTGCATTTGCGTGTAAGGAGAGCGTGAAAAAACACCCTCAGTAAATCCAACTGGGATTAAAACCCTGATCTCCCTGTCATTAGCAGGCCAGTCTAACATGAGAGTGACGTCTCAGGCAAGTGGTCAGCAATTAATTACAAATCAATTGTAAGGCCCGATTTCTAACTTTTTACCCAAATCTGCAAGGAGTCGCCTTTTTTTTAAGATTCTTTTGTTTTTAGTCATGGGGATATAAATTCATGAACCTTTTGTAACTATGTTCACAAAAAGGCAGAAGTTTCGAGCAACTTTGACTTAATTCAGCTAGGCCTACTTCAATATATGAAAATGTTAGAGATATCACGTTATACGTGATCCATATGTTCAGGTCTACAGATGTCTACGAAGTGAGATTTTCATCAATGAACAACATAAAAACAAGTTTAACTAAGAGTATTTGTAGGAATAGCTACAAATTGTAACCATAACACCTGACTTTCACAAAATGGCAGAAAATAAAAAATGATAATTTTTCTCTTTTGATTTAAAGGTGTACCTACTTACTATTTATATCGATTCTGATTTTACTAACACTTATGAATAAATAATAATATTTATGAATATGTCTTTTAATAACTTAGTAGCTTTATTCATTCAAGTAGGTACTTTATGCTTCAGACAGACTGTTGCCCTGCAGGCCAGAAGAGGGAGCTTCACAGGCCTGATCTGGCCTGCGGGTCACAAATTGCCAACTGCTGCCTTAGACTGTTTGGCCACTGAAGCAAGTTATATAGATAAATCAACACACAACATGTAAATAGTGAACATTTCCACTCAACTTATTATTTATATAGCTAATAAGTCTCTTATGTCTCTATGATAGGATTATGATTAAAAGTGCCACCTGAAAGGTCTTTTTTTTTTCTACTAGAATACAACTATATAGTAGGATTTTGGTAGGAAAATAAGTCTTTCAGACTTTCCTTCCTACCAAAATCAAGGTATACGATACAACACCATATATGTAAACAGAGGGAAAATTGTGTCAAATGGCTATATTAAATTAAACAGTAAAAGGAAGATGGAAGGGGAAAGGCTATACATTTGCCAGAAAATTGTAGCTACAGCTAAGTAAGTGTGTAGGCCTGGCCCTTTTATCCTCTTTTCAATGTTTAATAATAATTTAACACCATATATGTGTAATCAAACTTCATTAAAATGTTTCATTTTCAAGATAGTTATTACATTTTAACTTTTAATATTGTTCTGATAGTTTATCAACTACATACCAGCATATTAAATTTATGCAAAGGCTTTGTATTTGGTAGAGCAGTAAACTACTTAAAAAAAAAATCAAACTAATTTTTCCTACCTGGAAAAACAAAAATAAAGATAGCTGCCAAACTACCAAGTAAATCAATAACGGATCCAATATCTGGACTGAAAATAGTCAACACGAGAGTAAGGATGAACCAACTGCTCGCTATTATGATTCGCCTCCTGCGTTCGTTCAATGCCACATCGACCCCACTAGAGTCAACTAAGTTACACCAGAGGTTGGCAACTGCTTCGCTAAACAAAGACAAGACCATACATAATAATGAGAAAATACTATTATTTTAAAATACAATAAAATGAGATTTTAGGTATCTGGAACAAAAAACAAAAAAAAGATGCTTACCGACCGCAGAAGAGCAGAAGAGGATATGTCGTGTAAGTCTTGACAGCTATGGCAATTATACCAGCAAGCACCACTGGTTTTGAACTGTCATATGATTCCAAAATGTCACTGGAGACATTCAAACCAAAAGTGAGGTAGCCGTACACACCAGCTAGCGTGTACGCCATAGCACACACCGCAATGGCCCAAGACACACAGAAAGTAAAGTTACAGAGATTTCTTTCTTTAAGACATGAGTAGATAGGGATCACACTCACATGGCACTGGTAGCCGAAACATATCACGGGTATAACGAGGAATACATCCGTCCAGTGGTCCGGACTTGTTTTCACTGGTCCAGGGATGAATTCGCCACTGTACTTTTCGTATACTATGAGAAACACAACATACATGACTTCCACCACACCCAGTGAGCTAACATACTTTAGGAAATCGATTCTTCGCGAGTAGCAAAACGGTAAGATTAGTAGGGTTGAGCTTGTTGCGATGGTGAAGCTACGGTTCATATACCAATATTGACAGAAGTCTGAGCCGTGCAGGGATGATAGAATTCTGTCGTATTGGTCACCGATTATGATGAGGAAAGTGATGCAGGTGCCAAAGCAGTAAAGAGCGACAGCAAGAGACCCTGTCCAGAGGCCTTTGCGGCCCCAAGCCCACTCCAATACTTCCTGTAGAGTTGTAGCCCCTGCTTGGTCTGAGCAGTAAGCCAGGATAATCAATGCAGCCACTATCCAAAACAGCAGCAACTACAAATAAATACAGTCAAGTTCTTGAGAATGCTTGTGTTGAATACCTTCCCTAAAATATTGAAAGTAAAATATGTTTGTACTAAACTACTTTTAGATTGAAAAAAGGAAATAGCTCATAGTTAATCATGAACAATTAAAACCGGTAGCCTAAGTTAATATGAGTTAACTATTTCCCCCCTCCTTTTGTAATTTTTAACATAATTTTGAATTAAGTCAGGAACTTATATTTTCTTATTTTAATAGGCCTGTAGTTTGTTTCTAGTCTATGATTTTCAAACTAATCTTAAAGTAGCCATCTTATAGCAATAATGGTGACCGGCAACAAATTAGTAAATAATTTAGGAGTGGAGAGAGCGGCAACCAAGCTCAAAGTAAGTCTAATGCACAAGTATAAACATAAGACATGCTATAAAGCTATTAAAGAAATGCAGGTCATTAGGGGTGTGCTAACAATGCGGAGGAACAGGGCCCTCCAATTTGCGGGAGGGGGCTGGGCGTACTTGCTTAGGTGAGAGTGAAAAACCAAATTGGGGGGTGGAGAACATTTGCTTGCTCGGTCCTGTATAAGCAAACTAGCAAATATTGTCAGAGTGTAAAAACTAATAATAACATGATGTAGTTTGATTTATTAAACAAATGAAGCGAGTTCTCAATTTTAACTCCGCCTATTTGCATTTGTTTGTCTGTAGAGAATATGTTTCACAATAACTTATGAACGTATTAATGGCTTAAATTCAAACTTAGTAGTCTACAATTGTTCTTTGAGCCTTTATACAGATCAAGTTTGTTAGGAAATGAAATTGAAATGAGGGAAGAGAAATTAATCCTCATATATGTATAAAAACATGACTTCTAACATTAATTATTACAGGTTTATTTAACTTTTAGGCCATTTCTTGGCACCTTATCCGGGTAAAATTTGGTCTATTGGTGCAGAATTCTGTAAAAGCATTACACAAAAATTAAGTTTTTTAAATTATTTTTGGTAGGAAGGGGGAAGGGGGAATTTAAGGCAGAGAATAAAGCTTGATTCACATGTTCGCTGAAAATAGAAAACAGTATTTGCTTGAGTGTTGCAGTAACTCACACACCCATGATGCATTGCAATGCAAACTTTAAAACAGCTGATTATCTGCATATATTATTTTCTAGTGAATAAACATATCTTTTAGATCACTCTTCCGATGGATGCTTTCAATGCAATGCAATGCAAACTTAAAACAGCTGATTATCTGCATATATTATTTTCTAGTGAATAAACATATCTTTTAGATCACTCTTCCGATGGATGCTTTCAAATTATAATGCTGTATCATGGCCCAACATCGATACACACGTTTGCATTAACGGTTTATTACAAATCTCCTCAGGACGGCCAACGAGGCTGGCTGTAGAGTGCATGTGTTGTAAAATGCGCATGTGAAATTATTTGAAATGGTTGAGTTTGAGATTTGATTGGTTCTCCTGTGACAAACATCTCTGGCAGAGCAGACGAAGTAGAGAAGTGTTGAACTTTAGCAGAACAGTTTGCATTGAGGCAGAAATATTGTGATAGGCTTAGAGCATGTCACGTGACCCGTAACTGTACTGCGCTTGTTTTTCGACGAACTTGTGAATCCACAGTAAGGCTAGGGGCAGCCTTGAAGAAATGTTTAGATTTTTGGTAACTTTTAAATAGTGTTCTAGTGATGACATTATTAATAGGCTATATATTTATTGAACCCCTTACTTACTGCCTGGACAGACAACGCAGTGACAATACCACCAGCTTGGTCAAATGCCTGGGGAAAATTGAGCAGGCCAGCACCCAGAGCAGCATTGATGAGTAAAAATATAACCGCCAACTTGTTGGAGCCAGTGTCTGCAAAAAGAAAAATACTTAGGTAAGCAATGACGGATTTAAGATCCCCTCCTCCCCCTAAAATCCCTCAAAAAAGAAATCAATTTTAAATGTCTATTGTACCTATATATTATTAACAGTGACCAATCTAGTGGCGGCATAATTGTATTTGTGTAGGGAGGGAAAACAAAAAAAAGTTTTTTTGTGGATTTGCCATACACCCCCACGTCCACCTTCTCGATAAAGGTTTGAAAATTGTATGTCTCTTAAAAGTTATTGAAGAGGTCCTTCTTTCCAATTTATGAATATTAGATTATTTTTATAAACTATTTGGAGTAGTCTTCGCCATTTAAAAAAAAAATTCTTTCTTTGAAATTTGGATTATTTCAGAAGATAATTGGAGTTGTTGTCACTTGGATTATTATACATGGATTCTATTGGAAGTGTCCCTCTCACAGTAAATTTTTTAAATCGGATGCCTCTATAAATTCTTTGGAGTGATCCCTAAAGGCCCAGACACAGACTCCGTATTCGTAAGTCCGTGGTCCGTACTCCGTGCTCCTGGTCCATAAGAAATTCTACTCGCAATTACAGTCTCAATATTCGTAGTGATGTGACCGTTTCAATCAACGAGATAGTAAGACACTTCATCCAATCAAAAAATTTGAAAGAAAATAGTCTACAGCACGGAGCGTGCGTCATGCAGTCAGCTGATCAAAGAAACCAAAAACAACTTTGTTGAGAAAACTTCCAGTATTTATATTAAAATTATAGGTTAAGAACAATCACAAGAAATATATTTATGACTTTATTTTAACTATCAAACTTAAAATAATAAGTATTTGCAATAGCCTGAAAATGCTTAACAGATGTAGGCCTACTAATATTTTGGATAAAAAATCACAAAGCCAATATTTCTGAGAACTTGGTATTTCTCAGAAAACACTTTCATAGACGCCGCTCTTCCCGGGGTGTTTATATTCTTAGAAAAATGTTTCTGAAATAGGTCCGCGTGTAGCCATCTTTTCACTTTGTATATGTTTCCAAAGCGACGGATTCTATCACTGCTATTCTTTCTTTATTTCAAGGCGCATGCGCATATTTACTCGGCTGTGAATGGTAGTCCGTATAAGCGAGTCCGTAGAAAGTTAAGGTTGGGCAACTTGTACGGAATAAGGACTTCAGTAAAGGACTCTGTGGCCAAAGCAATCTGATATTGTAGCATCGATTTCTTACGGACCACGGACCTACGGATACGGAGTCTGTGTCAGGGCCTTAGCTGGCACATTTTTGAAAATTGATTGCATTTAAAAGTTATTTGCAGTTTGATGCAAGTCTTTCAGTATCATATTTGAAAATATCAGAAGGTGTGAAATATGTATTGAGGGTAGAATTTATTTAGTCACTTTTTCAATATACTAAAGTTCCGAAGACGGAGAGAACCGGGTTTAAATCCCGGTGTACTAAATGGTTTTCAGCTCTCCCTCTACCAAATGCAAGTTTTCTTAAACAAATAATAATTTCTAACGCATTAGCGTTGTTAGTTCATAAGCGTACACCCCGAACGGTTATTAAGACGAGGTATTAAGAAATACCGAAAAGTACCACACTTACTGGTATTTTACTTTAAATGAACTTAATAAATTGCGGAAAAAATAGAATTTCTCACACACCTACGTCTTCATTACTAGAAGTACTGAGTGCTGTAGTTAGAATCAATTCATTATTATCTGTGATTAAAAAATCATTTGATTCATAATACATTTCTTCCATTTCATAAGATGATACGTAAGTTGTTTAGTTTTAAAATAATAGGCCTATAAATATAATTTTAAGTTTAGTTTAAAAATATCAGTCTTTACAGTGCATTGTCAAAAAATAAGCGTTAGCCTTCGTGTAAGGTAATAATTAATCACAATTATATCATGTAGTTATAATTTTACTATCTACCATAACAAACGTAAACATAATCTATAAAATCATAAATAGAAACAACCAAAGATAAGAAATTTAATAAAACGTATTTGTCTAGCACACTTTTTGGTTTGACATTAGATAAACAGTTATACCAACGGGACGATAAATTTTTGTATATAACAAACGAGTGACAACGTTTGAAAGATCAACCTCTTAGTTTAAAGAATACTCTCTTATCTAAGAGCAAGATTACACTACCCGTATTGAACTAGAAATTGATATAATAGGTCCTTAATTAATTTGTTTCCTGAGTCTCTCAATATTATTCAACAACACGTTAAACTATCCGATTGTTATTTAGGTAATGAGTATTTCAACTGCACCATGTCCTAGTGCTTTTGGGGTTTCATTATTGGTTGTGTGTGGTTTCGCCAACATCAACCATTGTAGCCCCAGGGGTGCACATACATACATATA
>CABFOV010002382.1:71827-86731 GCA_902141375.1 Timema poppense | reverse complement strand
AATCACCCTACCATTACACATTAGCGTAAGTGCGTATAACCAGAACGGGTAGTAAGACGCGGTGCTAATAATAATAATAATAGGATTAGATTCAAGCATAAGCAAACTGATACATTTTTATTTTCTCTTATCACAAATTCATTAATACAGTCAGTAGGTTATTTAATTTTTTCTCTAATAGCCAACATTATGAGACAATCTAACACTTTCTTAAGTTTTTCTTTAATAATTCTCGCGTAAAGTTATTTTAACCTTTGGCGGAAGTGTCCCAAGACCTCTAAAGATATTTTTATGTTTCTCATAGAAGCGTTCCTTTTCACCATTACATTTATTACTATTCCCTTCCCTAAAAAGTATAGAATATTTTTTATTATAACCTCTTGATTGTTCAAATTTTTATTTCTATACTTGATTCTTAGTCATTCATTTTTAAGTTCATTTGTATTCCTATTGTTTTAATTTCATCCCTATTCCTATTCTTGTCTTTAATAGTCTTCACACCCGCCTCGGTGGCGTAGTTAGCTAACACACTAGTTTTCTGTTGAGCTAGACTGATGAGGACAGGGAGATCAAGGTTTGAATCTCACTCGGGTGAACTGGGGGTGGTTTTTCCTGAATGGTTTTCCACTCTCCCACCACAAAAATGTAGGTTCACTTCTTCAATATTCAACCTTCACATTTCCTAACCCATTAGCATAACTAGTACTTATGGGTAGTAAAAGATGTGATAAAATAAAATAATAGTCTTCATAGCATATTATAATAGTCATTGTCATGGCACATATTTATTTCCACTAATTTTTTTCAACCCTATTATCATATTCAATTTGATACAATTTTCTTAGAAGTCAAGACTGCATGGAGGACTTTGCTCCTAAGCTTAAAGTTGAGTCACAATTCACAATAACAAAATCAAAATCAATAGTCCGGTTTTTACACACAGACCAAAGTCACCTCTCCTATAGGCCTAGTTGTGTACCCCCCCCATAGGATTTCATACAACTCTTAGTTTTATTAATTTGAGATGATCACTTTCTCAATATATGGAGGATGCTTAGTGGCAAGATGTTGACATCACTCATCGTGTACAGTTTGAATGTCACTATAATGTTGTTGTGTATATACTCTTAACTGTTATGACTACTTGAAACTCTTTAAACCATTAATAACGTTAACACTAGAACAGTCTCGACTTGAAATTTCTGAATCTGAAGAATGATCAGAACAATTAGTTTTGATCTCATTTACCTTATCTTTATTTTTCTGCAGAAAACAAGCAGTACAGAAGTGATCTAATTTATCACATAAGTTGCAATTTTTCCAATAAGCCAGACATGACTGGATTTTTTACATTGGTATGCACTTTTATTAGTGCTCACTCTCGGTGGTTTTGGGGTAAAGTGTTCACTTCTGGACTCGATGTTCATGGGTTCAAACCCAGCCAGGGTTGACAGATTTTTCTTGAGCGATAAAAATTCATAGCACAACTTACTTTGGATGGGAAGTAAAGCCATAGTTTCCATGTCAATTGTTGCATGTAAAAGAATCCTGGAAGGTATGTGGAAATACCTTTCCCGGCAAAATTGGTAGCCCTTTCTCTCTCGCCCATAGAAATTCTCGTGTGCTGATATAATCATTCAGTTCAGAAAATGCATCTTAAATACATCGAATATATTTAAAAATAATATATTATTAGTGTCCTTGAGCTTTATGCTCTGGTGGTCCTTGGGTGTTTGCCTATCATGATAATTTATAAATTTACATGTATAATTTATTTCCTCATTTTTAGTTCTATGCATCTCAGAAGTATTTATTATTTCACGTTTATAAATATTGTCAATTTCTTCAGCTTTTGAGTCTGATGGAATGTCTTCAACGGACACAGTATTTGTTTATTTAAGTAGGACTTGTTTAACCAAGAGATAATTAATATGCGCGATTATATGATCGATACAATTATCTGATCCATGTAAGCCTCTTACATTCTTGTTTAGAACAATATAATTGCATTTCAGGGCTTTGATTATTAAGTCATTTAAGTAATTATTGAAACCTTTTCCATCCTCATGCATAATTGTAATTAATTGACCATCAGTACAGAATATTTATCGAAAAGAGTGATAACTTTCTCTTCCTTCTATAAAAGTGATAAAGCATCGACTGTGTATTTTCCCATGTGAGTAGCAAGTGGGTCAATCTTCATTTCTTCATCCTTAGACTCACTAACCAAAGTAGTCATGTTTAACTTGAGCATCTTTATCCATTTTGACCACTTCCCAGCAAGGGTTTTACCAAAGTTGAGCACAGACAGCTTATTAATTATTAGGTAATCCTTGTTTACTATTTCGCAACATACTTTTTATTTTATTTATTACCTGCCACAACACCATGTATTATTGTTAAAGAGTGTGTAAATAATAGTTGATATTAGACTCAGAACACACTTATTTTTTTATTATGCTTGATGGCCATCACAAACCATCTAGATACAGAACAAGTAGACAACTGACAAGGTCAAGGTTGTATTCCTGAGGTAGGTCGACTAACATATAGCCACAATGGTCGTAGCTTTCAAGGGTGCCACAAGGCGTGCACTTACACTCTACAATGCTTAGAACATAGGCTAATTAGATATGATACACTCAATATGTCTCCTTATGCATAGGAAGACCTTTATTTGAAATTTGTGAACTCATGTTGCCCCAATGGTTTAAGTAAAGCTATTACAACTTAGTTTGTTTGGTTAACATTGTAAAGATAAATTATGCAGTAATCCATAGGAAGTATTATTGTAAGCTTTTGATAACTCTTTCGTCTAACTTTTTAATTGTTAAATCAAATAAAACATATTTATACAATGCCAAATTTAGAGGCTTTCAACCAATGTTGGTGTTCAGAAAATAAGAGTTTTGTTAAGTTTTCACTCCCACTAGTCTCGATTGCTGGTGACAGGAAGGTCGAAATTTGAATCTTGGTTTGATGCACTGCTGTTGGATTTACCCATCTATAAATGAAAATGAAAGCGCATTTTATGTATTTACCCTCTGATTACCAACCCCATGTATTAAGTCTTTAAATAGCCTCTTTGTTAAGAAATATAAATAAAGAAAGTTGACTTTTTTAAAACTTATTACAAATCCGAGAATAAGCCCAGTACATTTTGGTGGAGGGAGAATGCTTCATATATTATTAAAATGGATGATAATTAGGGGTGATTATAATTTTCAATGTTTTCGTACAAACATTGACATTCTTTAATGGTTATCAATCATTAAAACTTGATGAAATTAATTTTCTATCACAGTTTCAATACTCTATACTCTATTTTGTTATAGGCTATTCATGGCTTTCGGGAAACGGAACGTTTAAAGTGGAATGAAAATAATATGAAAATCTTGAAGAGAGTTCGAAAAGTAGCCTTTCCTTCTGGAGCATCTCAACTAAGTTTAGTACATGTACTTGACCTTGCGGAGAAGGGTTTTATCAAACCACATGTAGACAGTGTTAGGGTAAGTATTATATTGATTCATAAAATATGTCCTGGAATATCATGGCAAAAATAAAATAATCATAATGACTGATTAAAATTGAATTAAATTGGGAACTGTTACTCAGACTTAATTTGAATTCACCTGTATGTTAAATCTACATGTCAAGATATAGTATTTCACTTTTAGTCTAAAATGTAAAAATCATTAAAAAAAATAATAAGAATCAATACTTTAAATGAAATAGTTATTAAAGTCCAGGAATTTCAAAACTTAATAATTTTGACTACATTTGGGCTTATATTAATTTCATCATTGAGTCGCTCCATTTGGTGCCAGTATATTAATCAGTCTGTTCCTTATTTAATACAATATAAGCCCAATATAGTGCAGTCCGATTAACTGCGGATTCTAATATAACGCGGTGTAGAACATGTCTCCTGAAAAAAATAACTTTTTACTGTATTAGTAAAATTCTCACCAGCCTCTTGGTCTAGTGGTCAGCACCACTGGCAACTGATAGAGGTCTCGGGTTTTATTCCCGGCGATATCATATGTATTTTTCCTGAACGGGGAACCGTAACTATGTTCACCGTGTTCTGGTTCATTAGGCTTAAGACCCACTTCGGTAGCCTTACACTCTAAGGTGCTACTTTTGCAGTAGACTATACTGCCAATAACAGGGAGTTTGAGGTTTAAATATAAGTCAGGTGTACAGAGGGTGGTTTTTCCAAAATGGTTTTCCATGTTCCCTCCAAACAAATATGGGTACACCTCCTCTAAATATAACCTTCCTTATCCATAAAACCATTAGCGTAATTAGTTCATAAGCAAATAACCCAAACAAGTAGTAAGACAGTGCTCCAACAAATTAGGCTCACGTTAGGGTTTTAAGATTTCCACTGGCTCCACACTTTCATAATCACTATCATCACATCATCTCATTGAGGGTATAACATGTAGACAACCTCCTAGGTATACTCTGGGCAATGCTTTGTTCCCACAGAGTGGCTAAAGTCTACACACACATGGTGACCAAACTAGATACATCTCTAGCATTCAAATATGCCATAAGCTAAAAGAAAAAAAGTGAAATTCTTACATGTAGAGATTCAGTAAATAGAGCAATTCTACCCGATCATTTATCGCTAGGCTCTCATCTCCGACCACCAGGAAACAATAACCCAAGACAAGCATCGCTATCCTTGAAATCCATAAGCCAATCAGCTCCTTTTTGATCTCCATTACTCTTTTGTCCACAGACGTAGTCTTTGTACATTTTTCATGGTGTAGAGTCTGGAGCTCACTGCACTTGTCGTGATGCTGCAGAAAAAGACAGTGTATTCTGTGAGTGATTTAACTCTTGCCCCCTTCATTTGTCACTCTACAGGTAATGTTCTGATATACTGTGGCTAAGCTAAAACGCGGGGGTGAAGTATGTCCCCCGACAACCACACTACTACTGTACTTGTCAAAGAAGTGATCCAAATGGTGTTGATGACTTAACCGTCCTATCTACCAAAATAAGTTATTTATTAGTTTTTTCTAATGAGATTGAATTTGGCCTTTCAGATGCTCCACATGATTTTGGGGAGTTATTAAGATTTTTAATGACTTTGACCCCTCTTATAGTTTTGTTGTTGGTCTATTTAGCACTGCATCTTGCTATCTGTTTGGGCTGTACACATATGTAATAATTATGCCAATTTGTAAAGCATGAGAAGGGTTGAATTTAGGGTGAGTGTATCCACATTTGCATGATGGGAGAGTATAAAACTTGGGTTTGTTGTAAATAAGTTTAGCAATATGTTTTATAAATATTAATTCATGCACTACATCTCACTTTGCTTCATAAGCAAGGCTTTGAAATAATTCATCTCCAAGTGTGAAAGTATGCACATTAATACTATAATGATCAGTCTTGAGATTGAACTAAAATATTTTTTAACACAGATTTCATACAAAAAAGAATTTTTTCCCTTATTTGTTCACATATATGACATGTCTTTTGGATATAGTTTTTAAACATACTTTTTTTTAACACAAAGTTGCTAGAAATAGACCAGATCCCTATTATAGTATGATAAAAATTCTCTTAAACCCCATGGCATCAGCTCCCAGTTGAGCCATTCCAACTGAAAAATTCTCCAAAGTGTTGAAATAATCAAAATATATTTTATTTTTTGGTACCAGCAATTTTTTAATTTTTAATTTAGCACCTAGTGGTGACCTGGCGGTCTAGGGGTAAGGTGTCAGACTTCTGTGCTGGCGGCCGGGGTTCAATCCTCGGTCCCGGCACAGATTTATCTGATTACCAAACCCTTCCTTCACCTCTGACAAGACTTCTTGTGAATGTGGGGAATGCCAGGCCTCCACCGTGGTTCGGATTCCACGTTAAACTGTAGGTCCTCCATTTCATCTCACAATCACCCTAACATTACACATTAGCGTAAGTACGTATAACCCGAACGGGTAGTAAAACGCGGTGCTAATAATAATAATAATAATAATAATATTTAGCACCTGTTCGAGTTATACACTTAAGTACTAATTACACTAATGGGTTAGGAATTGGTAAGGTTGAATTTAGAGGAAGTGAACCCGCATTTGCGTGGAGGGAGAGTGGAAAACAATTTGGGAAAAACCGCGTCCAGTTCACCCGACCGAGATTCGAACCTCGATCTTCCCATTCCCGGCAGCCTTGCTCAACACAAAACTAGTGCGTCAGCTAACTACGCCACCTAGGCGGGTAGCACTTTTGTTACTCAACACAACACATAGTGTTTTATACAGGCAGCAGACAATGTTGAAAGTAAGTTTTTTAGGACCTGCCCAATGTGGAGGATTCACACATGGAAAATAACTAGAATAAAGCAGCCTCTTATAATACTATCTGTCTTATGTTGACCAAGTTTTCTAAATTACTTATTTATAACTTGGACTACAATAAACCAAATAACCTGAATGGGTAGTAAAACACAGTGCTCAAAAAATACCACAATAAAATCTGTAGTAAAAAGCAGTAATAAAAAAATACCACAATAAAATCTGTGTCTAAGTATAAAATCTTGTTTAATGTTACATACATATTAAATAATTTCTAAGCTTTAAATGTGTATTATTTCATAAGTATCTTGTATTCCTTATTTTAGCTTGTATTTCAAAACTGGCAATACCTGCTAATAACCCTTATATTGTTACACATCACTAAATGTTAATAAAAAATTAGTATAATGTTATTCAGAGGCCTTAGATCCTGTTTATTTATTTTTATATTGTCTATGAAGTTTAGCTAACAAGTTTTAATATTTATATTTTAAAATTTTACTAAAAATCAAACAATAATAAATGTCAAAAATCAATTTAGGCCTATTAAAAACTGATAGCTAATTTTAATTCAGCACTAACGGAAATAAATATTTAAAAAATTTAGTATCCATATATATTTTAGACTTATGAAATTGTATTGATATTGAAATCCACACTCAATCAATCTTTCATACTCTGGTTCTTTTATCACTATCCTACCCCCCTCACCCACCCTAATTTGCACAGGATAAAAGAGATAATTATTAGTGTTTACTTGAGCTTACAGGCACTGGGAATTATTCGGCAAGGATGAGTCCACTGCCTATCCTTTCGAAAATTTTTCCCCACTAAGCAGCAAACTATTATCCACACCCACCCATCCTCTCAACTCTTCCCTGCCACCAATAAAAGTACAAAGGACAAATCTGTCTGTTACTGTCAGCATAACAAGTCTTAAGTACTTGACCTTGCTTTTCATGCTAAAGCACAGTTATAATGCTTGATATAAACAATAGAAGGATGTTTGATCATCTCATTGTGCAACACAATTGGACAGTGATAGTAGTGGATCAACATTAGACCAGCGCCTTTTTAATAATATAATACTGGTTGTATCAATTATTTTCCTGATTGTCCTTGTATTTTGCTATAGTTTTGTGGCAATACAATTACTGGTTTAAGTCTATTATCAGACAGTGTGATGCGCTTAGTCCACGAGAAAAAAAAGGAGATCATCATTGATGTACTTTTGAGAAGAAGGTCCTTGTACATAATGAAGTGAGTAGATATTAAAGATTTTTAATTTTATTAATGCATTTAAAACACTTAATACTATTCAAGTATGTTAGGACACAAAGGTAATTGGTGGCCATTTCATTACTTACTTACTCTATGACATTAAGAACTAGAAAGTTAATTTCTGCACTTACAAAATTATTCATTCTATCCTTATCTTAAGCTAGCTATATCCAGTCCATCTCATTGCACCTTGCCCCTATCTAGAGCTAGTTCTATCCAGTCCCCCTCATTTCACCATCTTTTTTTCAGGTCCATTCTAATGTTGTCCTCCCATCTGCGTTTAGGTCTTCCCATTGGGTTTGCCATCCAGTACCCTGAAGAAGGCTTTAGAATCTCCCATTCATGCTGCATGTCCTGCCCACTAATCTATGAGACTTGATTATCCTATAAATTTCTTGTGACGAATACAGGCTACGTAGCTCATCATTATGTCACCACCTCCACTCCCGAGTAGCCTCATCCCTTTTTGAACCTAAATAGAATTCGACTCCAACTATTCAAACAATATTTACTATTTATAAAGTATTTAATTGCAGTTTTTAAATGTGTATAGAGTTTACACGCCTTCACAGAAATTAAAAGTGTGTAGCTATTAGATAATAATTATAATGGTTTGAAATATATTTTAGTTCATTATCGACTCAAGCTTTGGTAGCTTTGGCAGTTCGAATTTGTCATGTCACAGTTATTTAGTTCTAATGTGTTGTGGAATCAGGTGTAGTATGAAGGGTTTTGAAGTTTCTACAAGTGCAGTCCCAGGTGTTAATAACACTTTGCTTGTTCTAAGGGCCTTAAAAACAATAATGTTTTTGTACATCAATGGTGGCTTTGCTACTAGTTAAAATATATTTTCGTTTACTTTCATTTTTATTTGTGCCAGTAAATAAGGCAATTTTAATGTTTTGAGTATTGAGTTTAAATTAACCCTCCATACCTCACTTTTCCCTGTTTAGCGGTGCTTTAAATGGAATAATACACCATTTGAATATAAGGTTGGAAGCCTGGTCTTGCCATTACATGATAGTATTATACTTCAATATTTTTATGTTTTTTCATAAAATCTATTCCAAACTAATCTAGACATTCTCTAATCGAAGGGTGATGGTAGCCTGGTATTACTTGGAGTCAGACAGTCCATGCTTAAAAAAAAAAAAAATTAATGCAACCTTTACTTTTGGCAAACCAGAAATATTACATATCCGCAGTGACCTGGTGGTCTAGGGGTAAGGTGTCAGACTTCTATGCTGGCGGCCGGGGTTCAATCCTCGGTCCCGGCAAAGATTTATCTGATTACCAAACCCTTCCTTCACCTCTGACAAGACATCTTGTGAATGTGAGGAATGCCAGGTCTCCACCGTGGTTCGGATTCCACGTTAAACTGTAGGTCCTCCATTTCATCTTACAATCACCCTACCATTACACATTAGCGTAAGTGCGTATAACCCGAATGGGTAGTAAGACGCGGTGCTAATAATAATAATAATAATACATATCTGCAGACGGTACCGTTAACTTTTTGACTGAAAAATAAACATTGATTTCCTATTGACAATTATTTCTGAGGGAAAATAGTAAAATTATTAGTATTGAAGAATTAACTAAATGCGACATGAGAAATTGCAAAAAAATAATAATATAATACTTTTTACTATACTAATGCTTTTACTGTTTTGTCTGCAGGTGGAAGACTACATAAAATGCAATTACACTGAAATAGTCTATGATTATATAATGTCCAGTATTATTATTTATTAATTTACAGTACTACAATCCACTCAGTATATATATTAGACCATATAGTTTAATAGTTACTACATTACTATTAATATGTTAATAACAAAACTCATGGTACTCACCATTATTGCTTTAAAAGTTTGCAAACAAGTTTGTCTCTAAATAAAATTATCTATGTATGACGTATATGTAAGATTCATCATACCCATTCATTGGGGAACTAACTTTTAAGGGCCACAAGTTCTACTTGGCACAGAGCCTCCATAAGTGTTAATCCGCCCCCCCCCCCCTCCCTTCAAAACTTGATGGTGATATACAGAGAGTACTTATCCCAAAATTGTAAGCTTGTAGCTGTAGCTCACTCAGAACATTGATTTTAGTTGTGTAAGAGGTTCACCTTTCTATTTTTATTATATGTTTATAGATATTTTGAAATCCTAGAATATTCCTTTCAGCTGGCAAAAACTACACTAAACTATCTATTATAACAATGATAATAAAATAAATAGATTTTAAAACCCTTAGTATCATGGTTTTTACTGCAGCTTGACAAACAAACACATGCTTACATCCAATATGGCGGATGATGATGAAATCTAAAACTAATATTGATCTATTCACTATGTTGAAAATAACAAATAAACCTAAAATAATGGCCCAACCCTACCTCACACGTAATGAACATATATACATACATACATGTTTTTATTAGGAGAGATATGCGCGCGCGCAGACACACACACACACACACACACACACAGAGTTTGTTGTTAACATCCTTTTCACTTTTTTGCTTTAGATATTTATATATTTATGCTCAATTATGTTATAAAATATTAATATCAAGATGTTTTATTTACTTTTTTGAAGGGACTCTGCAAGATATGACTTCACACATGAAATATTATCCAATGAAAATTCTAAATTCAATAATCATTTTGTTTACAAACAAAGAAGATTATCTGTCATTTGTAGAAATGAACCACCAAAGATTGTATAGTATTTTTCCACAATCTCTTGTAGCAAAGTATTGAAAATAAAATATTTTTAAACAAATTTACAGTATTTTTGTTACACGTTTGTTTCATAAAGGGAATTACAGATTTTTTAGTCACCATACCTGCTTCATTGATTCTTTATAAGGTTAGCTGATTTGTAAATAGAAAGGCAATTTTGTTCCTAAATGTTGCCTAAAGAATTTATTTCTCTATAGAATTAATAAAATTACATTTTATGTAATTCCATTTTTAAAATCTATGAATAGGTGTAATTAGCTCATTTTCAACATTTCATTCTTGCAATATTTCATGTCGCGTTGGTTTTATCAGTGGATTAAAGGCCTTAGGCCTAATACAACCCACCATTCATATGACTAGATTTTGGTATCAATTTACTCTTTCACTTAGCAAATAAACATACATAACAAATTCTGCTTTAAGCTATGATTGATTAATGACGCGGAGTGAGATTAATTCCTGGATAGCTCAGTATTAGAATACTGTCACACTAACCAGGGGACCCAGGTTTGATTCACATGACCAGTAATTATTTATAAAATATATTCAAATATTTATCCAAGCCAAACGGACATTTTGTTTTACTATTTATTATATTATTTTTAATTGGGATTCTCATTAATTTACTGATTTTTTTCTTCTGAACAAAATATTTGTTCAAAAGTAAGATTAAAGTAAATAATAACTGAATTTCCATTTGAATAACCTACCATATCCATCTTAGCACAATTCATAATTATATGTCAAAACTGTTTAGGAAAGATATACAAGTTAAATTAAAATAAAGTGTCATCGCAGACATAAGAAACTGTTATTTATCCATATAATGAAATATATTTATAGCGGACACCTTTCGAGATAAAAAAAAAAAGAGTCTTACTAAGAAGTGTCTGTTATTTGGAAAATATATTAATTTTTAAAAATCATAGTGCATGAATCTATATACTGTGGATGTTAACTACAATCTAACTACGGCATTGTGCAGTATTGCATGTATGATAATTACGACAAACAAATAAATATTGTACATAACTAACTATACAGGTTGCATTATACACAGAACAATATGCAAATAAAATATGTCAACAGTAGGCCTTTTGTACTGTAGGCCTATATTAGTGCAAGAGCATAACTGGAACAATCCCTGCTAGAGGAGGGAGGGTGGGAGAGGTACAACCTTGAAGTACTGTAGTAATTACTCATTACTATGTAAGCTATTGTAGAAACTTTCCTTGGAGAAAGAGATACTGCTCATACTTCACACGAGACAATGGCATTTCTGACATTCATACAGTAAAATACTGTATATGGGCTGATCTCATTTTTTTGTCTGTTTAAAGATTTGTTTTCTTAAATTTGCATCACTCGCAGTGTCCGAATCTGTTTTTGAGAAAGTATGTTATTGGGAAATTGTTTCACCATAAAAGACAATGTTATTTTACTGGAGAAATTTAAAATGTTCGTTATAAAAAAATTCTACTTTTAAGAGGTATCCATGAAGGGAGATTTCACTGTACAAAGCAACCTAGCATGTAATTAACCGTCAAAGCTTAGAGACGTGATTAGCTACTGGCTAATAAAATGTGCTCTTTTACATGTATCAACCATCGACCTAGCATATTTGTTACTTTTGCTAGGATGCACTATGTACCGATTTGTGATTGGTGTGAAGACCATTTCTCAACTGCAACATCAGCATCGGTGTTTACAGAGTCTAAGGCAACAGGCTTGCAATAGACTGGATTTCTGGTGATTGTTAGGTTAATGTTTGGCTCTAAGCTGTTGCACTGTGCTATTTTTCCATCATCTCTGTATCTTAATGCAAATGCACTAAAGTACTTTTTCCCTTAGATTAAGTAGTTTGTAACCACCTGCCAGAACAATAGAAATCAAATATCTAATTACCATTTAAAAGTATAAAATATTCACATACGTTTTGTTAAATGAAGTATTACCTACACATCACAAAAAAAACACACACATATATATATATCATTCTTAAATACGATTTATATTGGCTGCTTATAATGTATTTCTAGTATGCACACATAAGAAGGGTGTTTTAGAAAATACAAACATAATTTTTACCATCAATATGGGTAAAATTGTATACTATTTTACCCAATCAATACCATTTTATTAAAGTTGTTGCAGTTGACAATCAACCTTGCAGTCCAACCAAGAACATCAGTCTACTCTCTTAAACTGAAGCTGTCTTTGTCAGTTAAAGCTTGTCCTTAATAAATTATTTTATCTAAACGATTTATACTCTAGTACCACTGCAGGGTTGCCACACTCCTGGAAAACAGGGAAAACCGGGAAAAGACGGAATTTGTTTGTGTCTGGAAAAAACCGGGAAAACACAGGGAATTTCACCAAAAAGCTAGAATTTACTGGAATCTATTAGTGAAATTGGGCAATACAGTGCTCACAAGCTTAAACTAGTAAGAATAATAATAGACTAAAATTTGTAACTGGAGAATTGAGCAGTCTGATTGGAACACGTCTCATATTATGACTGCTTACCAGCACCTCATCAGCTTGAGATAAGTCCTGAGTGCAACTGAGACGACTTGTTTTCGTTCGGCAAATGCCGCGCCTTTTCGGCTTCCTCCACTCACCCCCGCCAATAACACAAACGTCTCGTTTCCTCCACCCCCATCCCCCAACTTCATCAAGCCCATGCTGCTGGCACGTGTTTCTCCTGCCAGTCGAATGAATTCATTCTTTGGAATTTGGTGTGTTAAACTTATTTGTCTTGTTTAAAAAAGATTACTCCTTTTGAAAGAGGTAAGTATCCCAGATTATTGTTTTTGTAGCGTGATGTTTTAAGACTGTACCCAACCTATTTTACAATTTTGCTATTTATAATTTTTTAGAAATTGCCAAGGTGTCAATATTGTCTGTTTTTATCTTTATGGGTGTTAACATTTTTACTACAGTCACCTCCCGATTTAGCAAAGGTGGATTTAGCTGGTTGCTGCCGTGGCCAGGATAACAAAATGGAGTATACTGTAAAGTGAAAAGTTTATGAAAATATTGCCTCCAGCCTACTAGTGTATTGTAAAAATGACCGATTGTGTTTGTGTCTGCTCATAGCTACCCTACCTCACCCACCCCCTGTGAAATGGACTACATTTAGTACATACTCACACATAATCAGTCATACATAAATAGTACCTCCAACTTTAAGATTATTTTTTTTGTGTGAATTCCTATGCATACTTTAATAAAAGAAACTATAAATGTTTTCATATTTGTTAATTTGATAAAATAATCTTGTCTTCTTACTTAACTATTAGTTCTTAAAAACATAATGGTTCCTGTATATAAGTGAGATAACTAACTATATTATATCGTGTTTATTCTATGTTTAAAGTTTGTGTATCTTGACAGCTGCTAAAGTTTGTATTCTTTTAGCTAATGTTATAAAACTGTTTTCTTGATAAAGTTTACTCCTTAGTACATATGCATTAATTAAGATTGGTTAACATGTTTTCTAAACAAAGTAATACATTCTTATAAAAAAAATTAGAAACCACATTTAAACTTAAAATTGTATTTTTGGTATTTCCTTTTTTTTCATTCCATTTAGGGTAGACAGAAAATATAACCAATTTTTCCTTCTAGAAAATTTTTCATTAATTTCTCATCCTTTTTCTAAATAATTCTTAAATATGTGTTTCTCTTGCACAATAAAACATGCTTCCAATGACAATTACCCCTCTTCATTTTTAAATTTTCTTTAAAACAAAATTAAATGCCTTCATAATTATATTTATAATATCTATTAGGTGTCTGGAAAAATGAAAATTTCCTCTGGAAAACCTGGAAAACACAGGGAATTTGGTAATAAGAAAATAGTGGCAACCCTGCACTGGCTATTCCTCCTAATTTTAACTACGATTTAGCCTAGTGCTCTATTCCAAATAACCATGATGTAGTTTTAGCAATTTTTGTAATTTTTTTACACTTCACTTGCCATTTGTTCTTATTTAAGTTTTTTATATTTTAAACAAATAAGGTTAAGCGTCCCTGTTATTGATGTTTTACTCAATGACATTAACAAGAAAACATTTATGTTTTCAAATATATACTTGTAAGCCCACCACCAAAGCAAATCATTTAACCTTTCAATTTTCAGCAGAATCAAACTTTTTATTATTTAAAAAAATTACCTCATGAAAAATCAACACTTTATTGTTTAAATTGTTTACAAACAGCTTGTTAGGGTAAACAAATCTTATTTATTGAATTACAATTAAACATAGGTGTAGTGGCAGGGTAGACTATATGGGACTGTCTCCCAAAACTTTCTACTGTACTTTCATGAAAAATAAATTGCAAATGTTTATAGGCTACTGTAAGTTTAAAAACAACTCCCAAAGCAATAATAATAATAATAATAATAATAATAATAATAATAATAATATTTAGCACCGCGTCTTACTACCCGTTTGGGTTATACGCTTTAGTACTAATTACGCTAATGGATTAGGAATTGGGACGGTTGAATTAGAGGAAGTAAACCCGCATTTGCGTGGAGGGAGAGTGGAAAC
>CABFOV010002382.1:59516-71552 GCA_902141375.1 Timema poppense | reverse complement strand
GGGGGGGGGGGGGTGGCTAGTATTTGAAAAGATTACTATAAAGGTTATTTAGGTGTCAACTACCTTTTTTTCTACCAGTGCTAAAAACATTTATCTATTTTAATTACAAATTTGAAAGAAAATACACATAACAAAGTCAAACATTAAATTGAGTTATATATTAAAATCAAATAAAAATCACACAATTTTGTGAACTTATATAGATCTTAAGTAAGCACTGTATCATGTACAAAGGACACTATGTTACAAGTGAGTTAAACAGTGTCACTAGTATTTTTTTAAATGAAAAAGGAATCTATAATGTATGGGACATTTTCCCCTTTAGACACAAACACCTTTCTAGAATTATTTCCTTAAATACTACTCCTAGGTGTGATTTTGTTTAATGTGAGTTAATTTTTTTTTTTAATATTCAGTTTCAATCTAGTTTTGAAAAGGAAGGAGAAGAACTAATGTTATTCTTGAGAGCATGCCATCATAAAATCTGTTATAATGTATACACACAAATCAGTTGTTAATATTGTATCTGCTAAACCATCAAAGCTATTATATAAGGAGACGTAATGTAAGAAAGCTTTATTTATAATTTCAGTCTCCCCTTCTTCATAATATTAGCTATGATACTGCAACTATTGTTAATATACTTATTAACAAAATAAATACATGGAATAGTTAGGATTTTTTTTTGTCAAAACCTTTTTCAACAGTGTGTGTGGGAAAATAAAAAATCTTTTATCAATAAATGTATCATTTTTTAAATTATTTCATTTATTTTTACTTAAAAACCACAATAAATAGTGTATTAATTTCATTCATACATATTTAGAGTTGCATTTCAAACATTATAAGACTAAGTAAAAATACAAGGAAAACATTCAAATCAAATATAATAGTACATAAGAAATATTGCCAAACTTGCTTACTTAACACAATTTTCTGACAAAATTTAATAATTTCATTTTTTATAAATCATTCAGTATTTTTATAAATACAATGAAAAGGCATGGTGGCAGCGGCTTACATGAACCAAAAATAAATATAACAGTAATATTTTAAGAAATTGTTAATATTATTATTATGGTTTTAATACATTGTAGGCCTAAATTTAATTTATGAAAACATATGAGTAATGACAAGTATTTGAATTATATACTAGCACCAAATACACAAGGCTGGATATTAAATATTTTAATACTAAATGAAGGAAAAAATACAACTTAAATCTAACTATATATAAGAAATATTGCCGAACTTACACAATTCTCTGACAATATTAAACTATTCTATTTTTAATCAACAATTTAAATTTGACAACCAAAACATTATAACATTATAAATTCATCTCTTTAAAAATAATTCAGCATTTTCATAAATGTCGGATATGGTCTAATTAATTTTAAAATCTATCAATTGAAGGAGATATAATATAAATAAGCAGGTGTGGCAGCTAACATGAACCAAAAATAAATATGACAGTAATAGTTCTGCTAATTCAAAATAATTTTCATGAATGTAATTGTTAATATTAAAAGGTTTTTTTTAAATATCTTGTACATTTACTACTGCATCCATTACCATTTACAACCTGTGGCCTGGGTATTTTTTTTACATTCATTACTGTTTACATTCTATGGTCCGGTTCACTTTTTTATTCAAGCCATAAATTTTCCACTACCAGCTTGCTGGGCCTGTGTCGTAGCATCATATGCCTTATAATCTAACTTAAGACTAGGACAGGCACAACAACCAGTCCTCGGCAGTTAATTCATCTTCATGAAAGGGTAAACACACATTTTATCAATAAAATTTTTTTCGGCTATGCCAAGAATCGAAGCTGGGACCATTAGCTCAGTGGACAGACACGCTACCAACTGAATGAAGGATATTCTACATTTGAGTCCTGAAGATATATTAGCACCAAATACATTTTTTTAAACTTTTATTTATATTACCAATATTTGTTTATAATTTTGAAATGTCGCTAAACATTTACCCCGATAAAAGTATTCATCACAGACAATCTCTGAGTTAGAATCAAAAATCATTGAAAATGTCTTGGGACATTCTAATTTGTAAAGCAGCATTATGCCATCTAATATTTCCTCCATACTTTTGTCTGGTTTCTATAAACCTTTGTTTTGCTGCTCTGTTTGGTTTTGTGACTTTTGAGTTGGTAAGTATTTTCCTAAGGTTGAATAAGTGTGAGGGGGAAGAAGCCACTATAAAGTGAAAGTGTGTGTGGAGTGGGTGGGGAGTAGAGGTGTTCTCAATTGATTGGTTATTAAGAGTATCCAAAATATACATCAAAGGGTTGACTCTAGCTCTGTAAATGGAAGAATAGGTTGATTGCTTTTAACATATTGGAGACTATGAAGAAACCCCTAATAATGTGTACATTTATCTATTTTTAAATACCTTTTATTATACAGTGGCTGGCAGGATATTCTTCGGGGTTTATGGATATATATTTCTTGAACAGTATTTGAGGATAATTAAGTTGCTATTTTTCAGACAAAATGAGATATTGTTCAAAAGAGTGCATAGGGAAATTCAGGTAGACTAAATGTACATATAACTTTTAGAGAAGCATTCAAAATACTTGCATGGACTATGTCCTAAATTTAAGGAAATGCAATTTAAGCATGCGATTAGTTATCTAATTGTAGAAAATATTTGTCTACTTTGAAGAAGAACAAACTAAATAATTTATTATTATTATTAGCACCGCGTCTTACTACCCGTTCGGGTTATACGCACTTACGCTAATGTGTAATGGTAGGGTGTGATTGTGAGATGAAATGGAGGACCTACAGTTTAACGTGGAATCCGAACCACGGTGGAGGCCTGGCATTCCTCACATTCACTAAATAATTAATTAATCTCTTATGTATCGCTATAAGGAAAACCTCTTTTCGCTGTATGACATAATTGTATTATATTTGGAAGGAGGTAGTGGAAGGGTGAATAGAAACATATAAAAGGGACAAACACAATATGGCTTTTATAATGAAAGGAAGAACACAGTTCACACTGCCGCCATTGGACAAAGAGGTAATGGTTGCGTTTTGAAGAAAATCGATTGTTGCAGCTAACCTTAAATTTGGCCCTGATTATTTAGTGCTTTATAAAATAATATTTATTTTTTAAATTGTATGTATCCCTTACAAGTCTTTATGTACCTAAGGTTGAATACCACAGCCATTAAGCTCTAAGAAGAAATCTAGGATTAAATAAGTAATGTTTATCTCTTTCATACATGTGATTCTCATCTGGGCAGCTAGTTTCATTTGGGGGGTACAAAGTTGAAGAGAAATTATATCTGAGGGAATGAAAATATAATAAGTTGAAAGCACCGATTTATGGAATACTATCATAATGTCACTCTTGGTCAAAACTAAAAAAGTAAAGGAATATTTCATATTTGGTGATATGAGAATATGAATATCTCATTTCAGACCTAACACATATTAGAATAATATTTGGAAGAGTGTAAAGGGAAGGTGGATGGAAAAGTATAAAAGGGACGAACACAATATGGCTTTTACAATGAAAAGAAGAACACATTTCACACTTCACATTGCTACCACTGGACAAAGAGGTAATGGTCGCCTCTTGAAGAAAATCAATCGTTACCACCCAATACCCTGACATAGGTTTCATTCCATCGGGACTTATCAGGTAGTAGTGTGAAACATGCAACACAGCTTCCTAGGCGGGAGGATTGGGTGGTAATGATCGATTTTCTTCAAGAGGCAACCATTACCTCTTTGTCCAATGGTAGCAATGTGAAGTGTGAACTGTGTTCTTCTTTTCAGTGTAAAAGCCATATTGTGTTCATCCTTTTTATGTTTCTATCCACCTTTCCTGTACCTTATTCCAAATATAATACAATTACCCTATAAAGCGAAACAAGGTTTTTCTGTGTGTCCTATCATTCTGCACTAATTTTAATTTTTTTTCATTTCCTATTTTAGGAAGTTGTGTTACGCATTTCACTCTCTTCCCTGATAAATGTCGATAGAATGAAACCTAGGTCGGGAGATTGGGTGGGAGCAATCAATTTTCTTCAAGAGGCATATGGCAACAATGTAAAGTGTAAACTGTGTTATTCTTTTCATTGTAAAAGGCATATTATATTTATCCTTTTATGTGTTTCTTTCCACCGTTCCTGTACCGTCTTCCAAATATTATTCTATTCTGTGTTAGAGCAGAGTCTGAAATGAGATATTCATATTCTCATATCACAAAATATGAAATATTCCTTTAATTTTAGTTTTGACCAAGAGTGACATTGTAATAGAACTTTTTATACTCACATACCCTCAGATATAAATTCTCTTCAGCTTTGTACCTCCAAAATGAAACTAGCTGCCCAGATAATCACATGAATGATAGAGAGAATAAAAGGGTGCTCCCGGAACGCATATCCTTATGTCCAGGTTTCTTGTGCCTAACCTTAAATTTGGCCATGATTATTTAATGCTTATCATGAAATATTATTTATTTTTAAAATTGTATGTACTCCTTTAGACAACTTTGTTTCCCAAGGTTGAATACCACTACCATTAATCTTCAAGAATAAATCTAGGACTGAATAAGTTATGTGCTTTACATTTTTTCATTATGAAAAAAAATTTCCAGATAAGAAATTAATAAACTAAAATTGGCAACTTTTTTATATTTAAACCAAATATGGTTCTTTTGCAGTAAACAAATAAGTTAATTGAGTTGTGAGAACCAAATGGCTGCTATGATTTACTTTGACATTTGTTGTATTTTGTACTAGTGTCATGATTTGTGTTTGATGGATTTATGATGGCTATTTTTAAAATTGTATTGTGGTTATTGTTGCGTCCTTTTGGCCTGTTTTACCAAATGTTGTTTAATCCTTTCAGAGAATTTGTGTAATATACTCATCCTACATTAATTTTTTATTTTATTTTGGCCACTATTTTTATCTTGACCCAGTTCCTCAACCCCAGATTTAAAGCTAACTGAGAGATTTCCATGGTACATTTACAAAAATATAATTTTTAACCTAAATATGTGTACAGAGCTCAAATAGCACTCATACTAAGCAAGCAGAAAATGATTATAAATCGTAACATAACATTACATTACATTAATTACCATACATTACATTATATTATATTACATTACCAGTGGTAGAAAAAGTTATTTTGCATTAATAAAATAAAGGGTCAATTTAACGCTTTATCATTATTTACAAACATTTAAACAATAAACAAACTACTTTTAAATAATAGTTGAACAAATGGCAGTTAAACTTAAATCTCATCATAATAAATAAGAAATGGAATACATATATTATATATATATTCCTTTAAAAAAAATTACAACCAACTATAATAATACTTTTTAAATTAACCTATTATGTATTAGACTTTCATAATTGTAGTTATAGAATCAATTTCACTTTGTTAGTTTGCCTATCATCAATTATTTTAAATTTATGGTCTAAAAAACCATGTTTCAATTTTAATATGCGATTTATCACAAATTATTTCGGCTGCTCATGAATATTTTGATCCAAGTTTGGCATTACTAGTAAGAATAAGATTTCTTGTATGGTAAGTTCCATCTTTTCAAGGATAATACATTTTTTGGTGATCAACTGTTAGGAAATAGGAAAATCAAAGAAATCGGAATTGCTGACATTCTTTTAACTTTCTCAGTCTGAGAGAATATTTAATCTAATCTTTCAGCATTCTTAGGTTCAATTCCTGTGTCCAGTCATCATGTATTAGTTTGTGGTAAGATGAATTAAAGAATTAAATAATTAATGAAGAATGAATGCATAGGAGTCACTAATACTAATGTATTAAAGCTGTGGGTTATTAATATTTATTTTTTTGTATTTTAATTGAGTAACTATAGCTGTTTTAAGGTAAAGAAAAAGTCATAAAACTGATTTGTATAAACCCTGTGTTTTGTATTATACCACTCAAATGTTTGATGGAAAGCTACTTATAAATACAGGTTTTATTAGCAAAATAATACAGGGCGGCATCATTTAATAGTTTCACTGCAAAACTAGAGGTGTGCAGTGTAAAACAGGCACTTTTGAACTAAACTCACACTTAACTAGTTAGAAGAATTTAAATGAACTATATACAAGATAGTTGTACTATTTTAAGGTATCGTTTAGCCTCTCATCAATTTAATAATTGGGGGGGCCAGTTAAATTGTATTAGGAACATATTAAATGCTACTGTATACGCTACTTGGTTTGATGACCCTAAGTTTAATAGTAAGCAAAAGCGACAAGCCAGTGTACAAAGTAATATAAACAGGAGAACTAAATGCATCTCCAGGGATTTATAATTTGACAAACACTTTATTTCCAGCCCATATTGCGAGTCCCAAAAACTTAACAAATAGTGTAAACAAAGGCGAGAGTTGATAAATAATCTCAAGAAAATAGAGGGTAATGGCTCATTAAATACCAGTATAGGTCATATAAACATTTGGCAATAGACTATAAAAGCCTTTTTATTCTCAGACAAATTTTTTTAAACCAGGTAAACAAGTTGAGTAAATAAAATAAAGGATATGCATGTACCCTTCAAAAATATCATATTCTTTTTAAGACTTAGACCTATGCCTGGACATAAGAATTACAAGAATTGTCTCTGTTATCTTCATGAGACTTATTTCCTCTCTTTTTGTTGCTCAGTTCCCCCCGCCAAATTCTAGATTTATTGTTGGTAATTTTGGTTTGTTAGTTTAAGTGTGGCTCTCCATTAAGCAAGTTGTAGGAATACTTTTCAGCAATATCTCGCTCTTTCGACAAATTGGAGACCATAGAACTGATGAAAGTTGAAGCATAGCCCTTATTTAGCTTGCAAATAGGGCCACCAAAAATATATATAACTAACTATATAACACTTGCGAATATGTGCAATATCTAAGCATGATATGAACACTGTAATATTGCTGTTATCACAAAAATATCTATGTACTGTTTATAATCACAAAAATAATATAGTATGACTAGTTTGTTTATTCTAATTACAAAAATAAGTATAATTAATATGTTAAATGAAAAAAAATAAGAGATTATATGTGGACAATTTCAAAAACCAGTGCACGCCAAATAACTTTTTTTTAACACTGCGTCTTACTACCCATTCAGGTTATATGCTTATGTACTAATGGGGTAGGGATGTGGAAGGTTGCATTTAGAGGAAATGTACCCATATTTACACATAGTGGGAAACCACTTAGGGAAAATTACCCTTAGTGCATGTATCATCGGCAGTCTAGTCTATTGCAAGATTACGCCTCAGACCATGTGGCCACCAAAGAGGGTGACTTCTATTCAAAGAGCGAAGCAAATGAGAAAATTGGGAAACGTGTTTATAATTGAATTGCAAAGTGGTCAAAGTTGAAGTATTGCTATAGCTATTAGTTTTATTAGTGCTAGGTTCAGTCTTTTGGCTTATTATGTAATTTTATACAGGGTTTTAGTTGAACTTATTTTTCAAAATAAATGTTTTACAGGTTATTTTATTAAAACATACATTCTAACGGTGTCTTTTTTTCTTGTTTTTTTGCATGATTCTCAATCAATTATAAGGTCTAGTATTTGTTTATGTATGTTGGTCTCCAGAATATTTAATAAGGAAGAATAGATAGTTTGAATGTTACACATGGTTGTTATTATAAATATATTTGAATGAAGGTGCCATTATGAAAAAAAGTATAATGCAAGATTGCCATATAAAATTGTGTGAGCAACTAATCTAAGGGCACATGGAGAGGGTGAATTATAAGTACATTTATCAGCAGGTGTAACAAGAACAGAAAACCACTAACTAATATTACCGGTAATAAAAATAATAAACACTAATGATTACAACTAGTCAGGAATGAATATCAGCTTAATGGTATGGAGTCTGGAATGAACAATGAAATGACTACGCAAACCCTGGTGGCATTTGCATTTATGCCAACACAGTAACAAGTTGTACATATACAAGTAAAATATTGACTGTTGGTAACTAATGGGCTTGTTGCAGTTCCTAAACCTCTTATCTTTCAATAATGTAACCCCATTCAAACTTGTTTTAATCCCAATAGTATTAATTATTTGCAAAATAAGAGTAGCTATGTGTTGGGCCTTTTAAGACAAAAATATTTAATTATACCTTTGATTAGAAGGAATACCCAATGTTAAATTTTGCAATAGTTGTGTTTTAATATGTTTGTTAGTTCTCAAGTCAGAGGTTGAAAGTTTGTTGTTTCTGTTTATTTAGTATTATGTAAATCATAAAATAATTATTTTTATTTTCATGCCAAACCCATTGTTCATACAATAACCAAGCTCTTCTATTAAATAACCAATCAATCCCTTGAAATACTAGGGCCTGCCCCAAAATCATATATATTATTTTAAGCTTACATTAGTCTACTTCAATTTTACAATGAAACCTTAATTCATATATTAATGAAACAAATAGCCGAAACTATTGTTAATGCATTTTAGTGAGGATAACACCTCTTAATATTAATATATGCAATCCTGTACAATTATATAAATAATTGTCTATGGCTGCAAAATGCCAACTACCGAGTCGCAAATGGCTGCGTTGTCTGATGGCTGTGATCTTATATAATCACATGCTCATAAGCTGACGACTTCCGCACGTCCATCTTAGACTCTGCCTTAAACTATGAGTGAAGAATGACCATGGGCACGGGACGAATCCTGGATAGCTCAGTGGTAAGAGCATTGGCGTACTAAGCCGAAGGTCCCGGGTTCGATTCCCGTGTCCAGGTGTCATTTTTCGATTTTCAGAATATGAGAACTTAATTCATATATTACGTATTTAAAAACACGAAATCTTAACATAGTTGAAGCTGGGACCTTGGGCTGCTAGGTTAAATTCATTTGCCCAAGTTTTCATCTTTCAACTAAATGAATAGTAGCAAATCCATAGTAAATGTAATTCAATATAGTGTATATACAAAATGTCAATGTGCTTTTGGTGAGATATTCTATTAACTAATGATAAAAATATAGCACATTAGATTGTATTTATAATTGACCATAAAATATAAATGATAAAAATATAACACATTAAATTGTATTTATAAATAACCATTAAAGAGGTTAGATTTCATAAAATACTGATTTTTTTGGTGTAAATAATACATTTGGAAATTATACATAGACATACATTGAATAAATATACTCATATAAATTCATTTATTGAAAATAACTATAAGAGAATTCCTAGCAGTACACAGTGTTATTTTAACTGTTTTCACAAAATCCAATGTGTCTTCAGAGGCAGATAGTGAATGGAAGTATTCTAGCATAAATATGCTTTTTATATATAAAGTAGAGAGCATTAGTTACAAAATGTATTCTACATTTTTATCACAAGTGATTGACATTGGAATATTTTATGGTCAAATAAATGTCATACATAACTTATTACATCTTTAAGGACATATTATATCATTATACACATTTACAAGGAAGATTCCATGACTTAAAAGGAGTTTTCTCAGATTCTCTATTCCGTTCTTCATGCTTCTGGAAGGTGTTTCATTAGGATTGAAGATGTTCTTGCTTATATACAGCATGATATGCATTACGAATCAGAGCATATGGAAAACAAGATTCCAGTAAATCCATTGTCAAAAATGGAGATTCCTGAACAATCTGAAACAGTAATGAAACAACTGTTCTGTTTTGCAACATTAATTGACTAAAATAACTATTGTAACATGACAATAAGACAAGTATCTCCCCAAAAAGATCAGTCCTTCAAACTCTAAGGGAATATTAATTAACTATTATTATTTGCACCGCGTCTTACTACCCGTTCGGGTTATACGCACTTACGCTAATGTGCAATGGTAGGGTGAATGTGAGATGAAATGAAGGACCTACAGTTTAACGTGGAATTCGAACCACGGTGGAGACCTGGCATTCCTCACATTCACAAGATGTCTTGTCAGAGGTGAAGGAAGGGTTTGGTAATCAATTAATTAACTATGATTCTTGTTTAACAACAGTTACTTAATTATTTGATTCTTCAAGATATGTAGAACCCGCCTTGGTGGCATAGTTGGCTAACGCGCTTGTCGTATTGAGCTCGACTGCTGAGGACGGGGAGATCGAGGTTCGAATCTCGGTCGGGTGAACTGGGGGTAGTTTTTCCTAAATGGTTTTCCACTCTCCCTCCACGCAAATGTGGGTCCACTTCCTCTAATTCAACCTTCCCAATTCCTAATCCATTAAAGTAATTAGTACTTAAAGTGTATAACCCGAACGGGTAGTAAGACGCGGTGTTAAATATTATTATTAAGATAAGTAGATTACAATCTCATGCTTTAAGGTGTATTAATATTTAATTTTGCAATGTTTGGAAACATTGATTTGTTGCTATAAATTTACAAAAGTAATAAATCAATGTTGTCAATGTCAACCAAGTAAAGATACATTTATTCAAATAACTAAATAAATCATCAACCCTGCATGTGTGTATGCACATAAATGCACACTTTATTTATAATTATTTTAATTTTAGCACTGCACCTTACTATCTGTTCAGGTTGCATGCTTAAGTACTAATTACACTAATGGGTTAGGAATTGGGGAGGCTGGATATAGAGGAAGTGGACCCGCATCTGCGTGGATAAAGAGAGAGAGGATATCCATTTAGGAACCCCCCCTCCGCCCCCCCAGTTCACCCAGCCGAGATTCGGGCCTCACCTCGATCTTCCCGCCATCGGCAGTCTAGCTAACATGAAACTAGCGCATTAGCCAACTACACCACCGAGGTGGGTCAAACTATCTTACAAATATAAAATTTGATATTCAATGTATACTGAATATACGGTACAGGAGAACTACAGGTATTATGGCTTAAGGATTTATTTTCACTCTGCCTCAGTTAACTGATTATCATCACACAGGTTGTAAATCAATGTAATTATGGCACTGCCGTATGGAAGGGACCACATTTCAATAATTGAAAAATGATAGGGGAATCAAACCTGGAAAGTTTGGATTAGCTCGCCAATGATCTATCATTGAGAAATCCAGGACTTATAGTGTGCTCAGGGTATTTTAACTCATAGTTTGAGGCTGTGTCTGTAATAGATGTGTGAAAATATCAGCTACACATGAGCGACAATAGTATCACAAGCTATCAGATAGCACATTCATCTGCGACTCAGGAGGGCTGTTATGCTGCCAAGTATACAATACCATATTGTATTTTAAAGGGAAATTTCAATGAATATCAACACACAGGTTGCAAATTATTGTAATTACGGCACTGATCGTATGGAGGGTCTACATTTCAATCAATTAATTACATAAATACATACCAAATCACGTTCCCTCACGAGGTAGGCAAGATACTGTACACATAGCTTTAAAAAAAACTTAATCCATCCTCAATAAATTTATTCACGTATATATCCTTGCATACTCCCTTCGCTTCAACAACATCCATATGCAGTCATACATGCTCTTTTATTCTTAAAACTCTTAAAAATGATTTTCTTTTTCACACATTCATCTACAACATGTGTGAAAAAAAGAAGCATTTAGAGTTTTAAGAATAAAAAATCATAATCATATATAACTTTGTGTACGGATGTCATTGAAACAAAAGGTGTATGCAAGAATAGGGTGGAGAAAGTTAGTGAGGATAAATTAAGCAAAAGCGGATTTAAACTATAGGCCCACAAGGCACGAGCCTAGGGGCGGTGGCTTTAAGGGGCAGCACATTTTGGATAACATTATCTTTATGTTTACTTTAATATATTTTTATTAATTACGTTTAAAATTTATTGACTAACATTATCAGAATGGTTCAAGTTTAGGTCAGAACGACAATATTTATTTTTAAATAACTGTACTTTGCAATCGCTTTGTAACTGAGATCAGTCTCCCCTTCTTCATAATGTTAATTCAAGCTAATGTAGGTCATGCACATTGTACATGCCTGATTATCTTTCGTAGAAATCTTTTCTTGAATACTAACTTAC
>CABFOV010002382.1:20019-59491 GCA_902141375.1 Timema poppense | reverse complement strand
CCCCCCCGCAACACCTATTTCCACCAAAACTCCCTAAATCCCTTGACAAAAAAAAAAAAATTGGGAGAGGGCGCATATTATAATTGTGCCCAGGAGCGCAAATATTTTAAATCCACCACTGGGATTAAATACAGAGCTGTTGTTTTGTTTGATCTATCTGCACAGTTTATTGCCTACTCCACAAGGGAATGGCATGAATAGGTATGTAATTAATTGAAATGTTGTTCCCTCCATACAGATAGTGCTGTAATTACAATCATTTGCAATCTGTGTGTTGATATTCATTGAGATTTTGCTCTCTAACATTACAATCTAGTATTGTATACTTGGCAGCATAATAGCCCTCCTGAATCTTATATGGCTTTGGCATGGCTGCCACCAAAGTATTTTATTTCTTAACATGAAATAATCCTGTAAAGTATTAATTTAATTTTTATATGCTATATAAATCTCATAATAACATGATTTTTTCCCCCTAAATATGCATTCTATTAACTTCACATTTTGTACAATTTTGGTCTAGTTAAATTTATGCAAATAAATATTAACTAACCTTGACTCTGTGCTGACTCCAAAGATGAAAGAATATAGCATAAAAAACAATTATTGGAGTTTCAAAGGTTGGTTATGCAGGTATTTTAGATGGAAATCTAGTTTATTACATTAAAAACACTCACACAAAAGTAAAAATAGTAAAAAAAACACTTGCTTTATAACTGCAATATTAATTCTTATTTTTCCTATTTCTTAAGTCTTCTCACTTTCCTTCGCAATCCATTCTTTGGCTTAAACTTGGTCAGGTGTTTTCTGCAAGAACAGTGCATTAAAGCATTCAGCATTGGTAATTTTAGTGAGGACCTACGGGCAGTTTTAATCATAGTCAACTTGCTAAAAACTCTTTCCACTCCTGCATTACTGTGAGAATATATAAGTGTTGTCTTTGCAAGTTTGCACAATGTTGGAAAACATGTTTTGCCATTCTCATGTTGTGACATTTTGAATTAATATGTGTCAATACTGTCAGAGCTGGTAATGTTCAATGAGTTGGGTGTATCCCAAAGAGTATAGGCAAAGGACTACATTAAGACTGTTTCTATAACTATTGTGAGTGACATTTGGAAATTGATATGTCAGTGTTTTACACTTTTTGCCAGTCTCCTGATGCTTTATTATCTGGACCAAAAATCCTAACTTTCTTTAAAACTTCATTATCAAGAGGTAAGAGAGATATAATTCTTTTGTTACCATCTCATAAAATCTTTGGATATGATGAAAGAAATCCATTTGAATGCTTGCTTCCATAAGTTTGTGTATTTCATGGCCTATGAAATGTGAAAAATCTTTCTATTGATTTTCTTGTTTATAATCGATAAATGATATGTTACGAGTTTGGAGAACAGGAAATGGAACAAAACTTGCTATGAGCATGCGAAGAAGTGAAAAAATTTCTGAATAAAGTTTATGAACATATGGTATTTCCTGCTGAAATACCACATTAAATTGTGTGACGTATGTAAAACTGCTTTAAGAAAATAGAAATACAATTTTGCAGTGTTAGAATTTAGGGGGTCTTTAATACATTGGACTAACTCCAAGCTTTTCTTTTTCTTATCAATTTTAGAGTTAAAACACTCAGTCCGATCAGGTCACTGCGCCAGAAGGCATTCAACACACTGTAGCATGGCCAACCATCTTATAAAACATGGCCGCAAGATTTTGTGGTTCTTGACCCCAAGCATATTTTGGATTTATTTAAATTCATTCTTTCATTTTCCAGATGTTTGGAAAAACGAGTAAACATCTCTTGCAAGCTGTTTACATACGCCAGGCAATTCATAGCAGGCATGGGCTGCAGCTGGGTTAGAAACATGGCAAGCACAATGAAGGAACCCCAAATTCCCTTGTTTTCTGACTTTGGATGAAACAGAATTAAACTTTCCCACCATAGCCTTTGCTCCATCTGATGAAATACTCAAGCAGTTGTTTCAAGAAATACCGTCCTCTTCAAATGCACTGTTTACAATGTTGAAAAGATTTACCTCCAAATGCGACCACCTTGTACAATTAGTTTCTACATTCAGCCAATTAAAAAACGAAACACAATGACCATTTGCCTAGTTACACTTATGTCATGTGATTCATCAATAATTAGGGTAAAGTATGATGTTTTCATTGAAATTATAACTTTTTTTTTATAGATGAGCCAAGAGATTGCACAATAATTTAACAGGGAAATTAACCTGATATTTGTTTGGATTCGGGTCATTTCCCTGCAACTGCACCCCCTGCAAAACCTCCACCATACATAAACCAACAAATTCATTCTCCAGCAACATAACTAAAATAAATTATCCTATAAAAGGCCACCATACTTGTGATTCTGAAAACTTTATCTACCAACTGGAATGCAACTAGTGCCAAGCACCATATATTGGTCTCAAAACCGAAACACTAAGAAAGAGAATGAATGGTCATCGACATGACACAAAAATGAAAAATAAAGATAAGTCTGTAGCATCACATGCCAAAACCCATAATCTAGACTTTAATCACTGTTACACAACCAAGGTGGTCAAATCCCTGAACAAAGAAATATGCAACCCTTCACAACTAAGGATATGGGCACTGGCCCATCAATATATTATCAAATCCAGACAAGCCCCTAACCTCAACCTTAGGTAATTCCTCTTCTTTATACCAGCACTCTTATTACTACATTCAATGTCACAATAATACAGTATATAACACAATTTCTAGTTTTTCTATCTATTTATTCATAGTGCTGCCATCTATATAATGATATAACTGAAAAACAGCCAGCTGTGGACAGTCAACCTTGCAGTTCAAACAAGAGCATCAGTCTACTCTCTTGACCTGATGAAGCTGTCAGTGAAAGTGAAAGCTTGTCCTTAAAAATGTGATTTTTAGGTTTCTATCTACACAATTTCTACTCCAGTATCACCAAGGAAAGTGTGCTGGCTATCCTCCCTAATTTAGTCATGATTTAGCCTAGTGCTCTATTCCAATTAACAGGTTTTAAGTAGAAATAGGTCCTGTGTTACATACTAGGTATCAGGACAGGTATGCAAGGATAAATAGATTGTGTAACTTTATGACTAAACTGGAGTAAGAAGGAGTTAATGGTAACATCGACAATCCAGCGTTGCAAAATTATTCTTATATTTAAATAAATATTGGCTACTAAAAACAAGGGAATGAAAATACGATTTGCCAATAGTAAGCATGTAGTTAGTTCCTTCAGTGATGATATTCAGTGTAGCACATAATCATTCCAAATGTTTCCCATGTTCTACTAATGTGATTTTTAGCATATATTCAAATTTAATTCTTAGTAAAAAAAAATACAAACCTGATCAAGTAATAGGTACACAGACTCTCTGTTTCGGATTACTTCTTTATCAGCCTCTTGGCCCAAACGTAACAAACTTGATGATGCCAACTTAAATAAAATACATAAAACAATTAATATATTTTTCAAATGCCACAATCGCAAATTATTTAAAAACATACACATTAGTAAGTGAAAAAAAAAAATTATATTTAACTCAACAAACCTAATAAAATTTTGGAAAATTATCAAGTTTATAGGTGAGATGGTTAGCTATACCATTGGCTCAATGGGGGTTTTGCTGTTATTCTTATTACTTTTCAATCAGCCTATTCACAACTTACACTTTTGTAGAGCAGTCCGACAACTTAACTCAGTCGGTAGCATGTCTGCCTATTGAGCTAAGGCTCCCGGGTTCGATTCCCGGTATGGCCGAAAATTTATCATTGATGAAAATATGGGTTTAACTTTTCACATAGATAAATTGACGGCCGGGACTGGATGTTGTGCCCATCCTAGTCATAAGGTAGAATATAAGGCATATGAAGCTACGACAAGTTTGCCTGCCAGTAGTGGAAAAATATATGACTTGAATAAAAAACTGACCCATGCCATAGGTTGGAGACATTAATGTTTTGTATAGAGAGGATGGAAAAACTTTTCCAGAGGACTCAACTGATATTCACACCAAATCTAAATCTGCCAGCTTTAAGAGTCTAGTATGGCAGGAATAAACACTGGCACTGATCTAGCTGTGTCATTTGGTTGTCTTAAACACTTCTTAGTTAATTAATTCAGCTAACCAACAAAATTTAAAAGCAAAATACTAGCTTGAGTAATAAATATTTTGCTGTGCAGACATTTGACTAAGCATCTCTTAAATTATCAAGATTCTTAAAGTTTTATTTTATTATAAATATCATAAAGGTAACATTGATTAATTTAGGGATGAGTTAATACTCTTATTAGTGTAGCAAAATGATAAAAAAATTGCTTACAGTAGTTTTTTTTTATAGAATTAATTTTTGTAAATACTATGCTTATACTTCCTGTGTGAATTAGAATGAGGTAATAAAACAAACACATACTCTCTTAAAACTCAGTTGAGATATTTTGAAGTTAGTTCATCATCTAATAGTTCTTTATATTCTCTGCTGCCTCAATGTTTGATGACTTAATTCAGAGTTAAGTTTATAAGATTCTGAATTTTTCACTTACTATTTTTATTTACCCATTTTTTAGTCTTTTTTAGTTTCATATTTTGGGGAAATTCATTGCATGTTTCCCATTTATTAGAGAGTTCTAAAGTATATATTCTAAATTGAAGAATTGGGTGACAAAAAATATTTATTTAGGCTGCAACACAAAGCGTGTGAACTGTACTACTCTATTATGCTTGTTACTCTATCGGTTCTGTGATTTTTTCCTATGTTCTTCCATATTAAATTTAAGATTACAGTTTGGTTCAATAATACTACTTTATAACTTGTAAGGAGAGCTGTGGTTTGGACTTGAATTGGCTCAAATCATAACTTATTTCAAGTTGAACACTTCATAATGAATCATTAAATTATCTGTGTTATGATATACTTTTCTATGTACTTAGGTTTTGACAATTTCTCTTTAGTGGCCAAGCTTAGCTAGTTTCCATTTTGACTTAAGCGTTTGGCATCTCAAATATGTTGGATCTTTGTAATGACCTAAATGTCAAATGCGTTGGCCAATTTTGAAAAAGTTTGGTAAGGTCATTTGTTGAAACTAGGCCGAACAATGAATTTACATAATTTTTCAATCTGGATATCCGTTTAAATATGATAACCATTCAAAACGTTTTTTGTTTAAAAGCTTATCTCAAGTGATTTTAATTCAAAGTTATAAGAGTTAGATAACTCATCTCTTTAATGTAAACCTCTTTACACTGTGTGAAGTCATTGTGCGAAAAGAGGTTTTCCCTATAGATGTATATTATATATTCGCATCCAATGTCCTTTATGTTATACCTTTTACATGCTCCAATCTATGTGTCATATCATTCTTCAATTTTCCATTTTCTCCTTTTTGTTTTTTTGGTTTCCTCTTTTAGAAAGTTGCATTACGAGTTTCACACTCCTCCCTGATGAGTTCTGATAGAATGAAACCTAGGTCGGGGGAATGGGCGGTGACAATCGATTTTCTTAAAGAGGCAACCATTACCTCTTTGTCCAATGGGATCAACGTAAAGTGTGAACTGTGTTCTTATTTTCATTATAAAAAGCCATATTTGTTCATCCCTTTTATATGTTCCTATCCACCTTTCTTATAAATAAAATGTGTGATTAAATAAAGTATTAATTTTTCTATGTCTAACTTGATCACAAAAGAAAAATATTAACTTAAAATCCAAAGAAAAACTATAACAGCTATTTCAACATCAAATCTCAAGATTGTAGTAATGATAAGAATATGACATAATTCTTAAAAAGATATACTTTTTTTAATGGAGCGAGCGAGGTCTACTGTTTGCATAACTAATAGAATAGGTATTTAAATATAATATATTGGCATCCATAGCTAAAAGGAAATATTTTTCTTAATACACATATTTATAAGCGTTTTACTCAAGAAGACAGATTGTTGATCAGACCCCTAACATCTAGCAAAAGCAAATTTTGGAACATGACAATTGTGATGATTTTGGCTGAAAACATGATTTAAATTTAGAATAAATTAAATATAAATTAAAATCTTTCTTGACTTTGAAGTTATATAACTCCTTACTAAAATTATGAATGTAACCAAAAATGAAAACGTGATCCCGACTAGAGTTTTAATAAATACTTTAAAATGCTCGGAATGTGTTAGCTGGGATGGTTAGCATAATGTGGTGGAAGGAAATTAAAATGCACTGAGATTGAGGGTTGAATATTCTTAATGTTATAAATTGTCTTTACTATTTAAAATTATCTAGTTTCAAGTTCTCTAAAAAAGGATCAATAACAACTAACTTCAGTAGCATACATTTTTCACAAACAATTAGACTAATACTTGTCATAGACTTTATCTCACAATTACAAATATTTATATTTTCTACACATTCTCTCATGACTGACATTGTTCAGGAATATAACAAGAATGCTCTACAGAAAGGAATGACCTTGGATCTTACAGATGATGAGCTCAAGGAATTTATTGGCATGTTAATAATAGAGGGTTTCCATTCTATACCTATCCTCCGACTCTATTGGTCATCAAATTATAATTTTCATGTAGAAAGAATTGCCAAAATAATTTCATTAAAGCACTTCCTAAAAATCTTGAGGTTTATTCATCTGAATGATAGTGAAACAAATGGTTAAATGAGGGCAGCCCTTCCTAGACAAATTATGTAAAGTAAGGCCTTTGCTATCTCATCTTAATAAAGTTTTGAAAGAGGCATTATACCCAAGTCGATACCTTTCTGTCAATGAATGTGCAGCAACCTAGTCTGTTCGACTTGTAATGTTGATTTGTGCAAAACCTAATTTGCACCCTTTCACAGAAAAAAAAAAGTATAAATACCTGTAACACATTGTTCTAAGTATTCTAAGGTATGTTTCTTTTTTGTATATTAAAATGTAATGTTCTATATGTCAAAATATTTTAGGTTTAATTGCCAATGTGGTTAATTTATTAACCACAATCCATGGGTCAAGACCGCATCCCTAAATGTATTATGGTTGATTTTTGGTAATTAAATTTTGCAATGATTATGTCCCAAAATTATTTTTTATCCATTAAGAGCCATTAATAATAATTTTAGATTATTTTTTTAAAGTAGTTTTGTCCTATAAAGATATAAAGTGTCTTAGATTGTCAAAAAATGTAAAAGCAAATGTCAAAATATACTATTTTAATGTTCCTACTTGTTATTGGCTATTTATTAGATTTTAAATTTAGGCCACATACAAACACACATCAGATAAACAATTAAAAACTAGTAACAGAAAATAAACTAATTCTAAGCTAAGGATCAAACTTTTAATGATTTTTACAACAGAGATAAGATGTTGGACATCTATTGATAAACCATGATATAGCTTGGTAATTCTCAAATTATATCCGTTTGTAAAGCATATTTTTTGTAAGCCAATGAATTACCAGTATTTTCATACAGAAATTATTTTATGAGCATTTCAATAAATAATATATTTATGAAAATGAGCTAAATCAATAGATTAAAAAAAAACCTTATCCATATAGTAATTCTAAACTAAAGACAAATGAAATTGGTTTTATCTAGTATACATAGCAAATTTTATGTATATATTTGACTGGAAACATCAATCCAAATATAGTTTTATGAAATGTATTGAAGAAAATTTTGTAATTATTTACAATTTAATATCATGTCCATAACTAATACAATTTTTCCAAAATTAGCACACAAAGAAAATACCAATTTGTGAAATATATTTTTTGAAAACTAAAAAATATACACACAAAAATAAAGTTTTATGTTCAGTAACGCATTAAATTTGACCTACTTGAAATTTTTAGGGAATAAACAATGTTTAAGCCACACTTTTTCACTCCAAAATTGTGGCATTAAAAAAACAAAACATATACCAGATGATGTGCCAACCATTTTTGATACCTATAACATTTAATTTGTTTAGTGATTAAAAGTAAAGAAGAACAAATATATATATAAATATAAAAATTATCTTACTGCAAGAAACTCTTTCATTCGGTCTTCTATATCTCCCTGGTTACATATTGTAAACATTGCTCCAAAAATATTATTCACTGCTGATGCCATACAATGAATATTATTAGCATGGCCTTCCAATGATGCTCTGTAGAAAGATGTCTCATTGCGGGCAAGTTTAGGGATTGACACCGCCACAAAAACCATGAGCAGACATGCCAGTAAATGTTCATCCTCTTCAATTTCTAAACACACACATTATTGTTACATTTTGATGTGCACACTGATTAGTCTTGTAAAGTTGGCATATGGAACCCAAAATATTACATATCAATACACATAATAAGAAGTGGTTTATTGAAAACTTTAGTGTAAAAAGAGTAACAGTTGTATTTAAAAATGAGTTTTAGGTTTTTGTGTATGTTATATAAGGTAAACTAAAAGTTGTGTGTGGTGTATTTAATTTAACTAGCATATTAAATCTATAAAAATAAATTTGTTGAAATCTCAAAACTGTAAAGAATATGAGAGAATATTTGTGTGTGTTTTATTTAGTCTATTAATAATAATGGTTTAATAAAAGCATTAAATCAATTTATTTTATCCAACTAAGAAATCTTTTCTTCAATTATTATGCTAGTGTTTAAAGTAAGTGATATTAAATACAGATATTGTTAAATTTTAAACCAATATATAAAATATGAGTAACATAAAAAGCCTGCGGGATTTGTATCATCTCAACTACTATCAACATATCCTAATATTATTCTTACTATTTTAGCAAAACACATACCATTCTTTTGATTTCTAAGAGCTGTCACCAAAGTTGGGTCTACTTTGCAGTCCAGTCCAGCAGCGGAAGCCATTTCACTCACTACCTATTATGAATAAATCACATGATTTATTTTAGGTTAACAGTGTTTAAAGTGGTAGTGTATTAGAATGACCATAATGCCTTGAGACAAAAACTGTCTGGGAAGGGGAGTTCATAAAGAATATGACATAACATTATTATATATATTTCTTAAGAGTATTGAACCCAAAAAACTTTTGGTTATGTATCATCTTGCCCCTTGAGTATTTTTCAGACAAACTTATTTTTTATTTTACCCAACAATTGAAAAAAATTGCAGGTTTAAAACATTGAAAAATGTAAAATAAAAACTTAGGGAGTATGTGACATGCATATGCTGAAACCAACAAGTGCATTGAACCAAATTTAATGCTAAAGAACAGATGTGAAAGTGTTGCCAATACTCATTTGTTATTTTCTCTGAATAATTCAATGATGTTGCACTATTTATGCAATGTTCAAAATTGTCAATCTCAATTAATGAACCTCTTTCAATGGTTAAACCATTGGCTACAAAACAGTAGTAAGCAATGATGCAAACTTGATTATAGCTTATCAGTGACCAATATTTAAGCATATGTTAAGGTTTTTAAAAAAAAGTACAAAAACCACATTTTTAATCAAATGCTTAGGATGGCTGTAAAATAGCAAAAAATAGGTACTGTCCTGTTCAAAACAGGATGTGTGGTCTGCCTATGTTGTTTACTCTGCTAACCCTGAGAGGAAGATGTCTTAGCTTGATCAATTACAGTGTGGTCCTATATTATAAGCTGTGCCATAGTGTAACTGGTCATGGTAAGATTGCTACTTTTTGGGGTAAAAGGTGTGTACAACTCTCAATTTAAACTAACCACTTACTCTAGGACATCAGGAACTTGAAAGTTCATTATTGCATTTACAAAATTAAGCCACCTATCCCTACCTTGAGCTAGTTCTATCCAGTCCACCTCATTACATTCTATTGCTTTCAGGTCCATTTTAATGTTATCCTCCCATCTAAGTCTTATTCTTCACAATGGTTTCTGCATATTGAATATGCCAGTCCAGACCATGAACACAGTTCTAGATTCTTTACTTCACACTGTATATACTGCCCACCATAATCTGTGCGATTTTATTAACCTAATAATGTATTATAAAGAATACAGAGTATATAACTCATCACTATGTAAACTCCATGCCCCAGTATTCTCATCCGGTTTTAGACCAAAGAGCTTTATAAGCACCTTGTTTTCAAAGACCCTAAATTTATTTTCATCATTTAATGTAAGACCCCTAAATAAAAAACATAATATTCTGAGTTTTACATTCCTTGAAAGCAGGCAAGATGTCAACAACTTAATGAGCGAGTAATATGCATTGCCCAACTGTATTCCCTAATTTCCACTCTAATATTGTTATTGCAATTAAAATTGTTCCTTAATATTTAAACTCATTAACCATATCAAATGATAAGTTTTTCAAATTATTTACTAATTTATTGTCCTGGACCTGTGTTCCTCGTGTGATCATTAGCTTAATTCTTTCAGCCTTCACTTCTAAACCTATTTCTTTACTAGCTTCTAATACTTTTTTGCATATCTTCTAACAGCTTCATTACTATTACACAACAAAGCTAAATAATTTGTGTAACCTTATATCTCCATCAAACTGTTTGTGTCAATCCTTCCCTACTCTCTTGTATTACCCTAATAGCATTCTCTAAGGCTAGATTAAAATGTAATGGGGAATGTGCATATCAATATATCTATAAAATTAAAACTAAGATGATTTGGTCTGTGGACTTTTCCCCAGGGTACAGATTTGTTTCCATCATACCACGCCTATGAGTGCAGATATTACTTAATGAGTTCTCTATCTAGGCTTAATATCAAGCCATCTATAAATTATTCTTGTTTTTTTTTTATGATTTTTAATTATTATTTTTAATTGTACATTTACCAGAACCATGTAACCTAATCAATAAAGATTTGGAGGGTAGCGTAGAGGAATGAGATCAGTACAATAGCAAAAAATCGCATGATCACAGAGAATCCGGCCAAGACTTCAGCAGAGACCTCCTTGTCGCTGGTGATTATCATGTTAGTCCAACATCTTATACAACTCAGCCATTGCTGGTGATATAATAAAGAATATTACATTGTTTCGACATTCATTCTAGTTACTGTTGTTAGTTCTTTACTTATTTTTTAATTTTGACCATATATTTTACTCAAGCTACTGTAAAAATAAACAAAACTCAAAAATGAAAACTAAAATATCTGATAATAACAATGGAACTTGATTCTGAAGTGACCAACATCACTAAAGCTAAGTTCTCAGGTGGTGACTTACACCCCCCTTGAAATTCTCAAAAGGTATTACGTTTGTTAGTTTCTTTAGATTGAAATAAACACCTGTACACAGGAATCAAACTCAGGACTTTTGCTTAGTATGCCAATGCTCTAACCAATGAGTATATCCAGGAATCATCCCTTGTCCAGGGTCATTCTCCACTCATATTTTAAGGCAGAGTCTGTGATGGACGTATTGAAATCGTCAGCTACAAAATTGTGCTCAATTAAACTCAAGAGCTATCATATAATGCAGTCACCATCGACTCAGTAGTTGGCTTTTTGCTGTCAATAGTACAATTACAACCATACGAGTGAGTATATTATGATGGATTAAATAGCCAAGCTATTATAGTTGTTAATTATGGTTATAGCCACATATAAATATCATATTCATTCAATTGAAAAATGATACCTGGACATGGAAATCGAACCTAGGACCTTTGGTTTAGTACGCCAATACTCTAACCACTGAGCCATCCAATAGATTTTTGAAGAATCAAATTTAAGAAAATTTCCATGCAAAGATAACTCTCAATATATACCAAAGGTGATAAGGATGTAGAGTAATTCCAGGGCTGGCTACATAATAGCTTTTGAGAGGGAAGGAAGAGGATCATGGCCAAGTCTTCCAACAAGCAAGGTTAAGGATTTTTTTTTTACAAAGATCCATCTTGAATTAATTTAAAGTGTTTTAAAACATAGTTGAAGTTGTAGGTGGTATAAATTGTATATGAAAGAATACAAATAATCTACTAGTCTAGGCATCGTAGAAATAATTATTAATAATCCTTGCTCGAAAACTAAAATTTGATGGCATGTTCAACACACCTTTAAAAAAACATTTTCAATCAAAATCATTTGTTTAGTGTCTCACAACTAGAGTTGGGTTTTTTTTGCCAGAAAATTCTAGAACCATGCAGGATTTTTTTTCTTTTTCTAGAGCTTGAGTGTCTACCCTATAAAAATGACAGACTAGTGATTAAAGCTAATACTATAATCCTCTTGACTATAGCAGAACATTTATATAACTAATTTACCATATGATGATCTCCATTTGGTAGATGGTGGCGGAAATCTAGAATAGAGCTTAGGAGGAAAGGTATTCTCTCTTCCAAAACATCTACCAAAGCACTTTGAGCCAAATGTCGAAAACACAAAATCACACCAACGATGGTCATTCGCTGCAACACATTGTCCACATCTACAAAGGCAAAAAACAAGCATTACCTTTCACTATGAGTGAAGCTATTGTAGTCAAAAGGGTCACTCAATATTCCTCAAATATTTAATCTAATTATTTTGAATTATATAGTGAAAGAATTATTTATCAATATGTGTAAAATTGTCATCTAGCAGAGTGAATATAATAATCATTGCGAGAACAAATTATTTTGATCTCTTTCTAAGGCATTCTTATACTAGAATCATAAAAACACTCTGTTAAAAATATATGGGCAAAACCATACCTATGTAGCTCCATTAAGCTGTTGGTATGCATTCAAAATAATAAAAATTACTATATGCTGAAGCAAGGTTCATTTTGAGTGACCTTAAGAAACATTTTCTCAGTGTGTGTCACTTTAGGGAGACAAAATAATGTATACCAGTAATTTAGAATGCTCTCAAACTAATTAAAACTTGGGCTAGGCCAATCAAATATTTTCCCGGTCATTTGGTTTATTTCATTTTAAATATTCCAAAGATAATATGTATTAGAAATACTAAAATATCAAAGGTTCTTATGGACCATTTTTATTTTGTTCAGTATAGTAGGATTGCTTATATAAGTTTAAATGAAACTAGAGTTAGTTTAGATATAATTCACTTTCTAACTAACCCTACCATATTTTAACGATAGTTTCCGTCAAATTGACTTCACTTTTCCCATGGCTAAGTTTGTAATATATCAAAATTTCATTTTGATCTGTGTGCATAAAATATCAAGGATATATTAATATTAATTATTTATTATTAAAGATATATTAATTTCAGAATAACACAGAAGAACGTATTTCATTATTAAATTTATCTGAATTTTAATAATATTTAATTTTAAAAATAATGTAATATGTATCAACTGATGAATAAATTTAAGTATGGAAATAAAGATAAGTTATGAACATATTAAAAAGTTTTGAAGCCCCCTATATTTCTTTAGTTTTAACTTTTTTAAAAAAAAAATCTTCTCTTCAATCTTAACCAGTTTTAGCTTTCCTTAACTCTTCTCCAATTTTGTCTTACCTCTTCCCCAGTTCTAACTTCCTGTCAATCCTAATTGGTTATAACTTCTCTTATTCTTCCCCAGTTTTAACTTCGCTTGAATCTTACCCAGTTTTGGCTTTCCTTGATTCTTCCCCAGTTTTAGCTTCCCTTGAGTCTTCTTCACTTGGTTCAAACGAGTTCACTAGTTTAACTTGTGGATACAAGTGCAAAGATAATCGCTCCCTACTCACAAATGCTACAATACAACTTCTTTCTCACTCAATGAGCTAAAATACAGCTTTTCTTTCACTCACTGACCTTTCTATTCTCAACCAACATAACCCCTCCCCCTCCATCTTTCCCTTGTTAATGACAAAAAAACTAATTGTTTACTTATAGTCACTAACAGCCACTTCTCAATCTCCTCCTAGCAACAGAACAAAGGATAAGGTTGTCTTCCAAGAGTTTAACAAAGATGTGTCGCCAGTACCTGATAGCACTGTCTTAATATCCTCCCTTTGAGTTTTACATATATACTAATTACACCAAGGTGTTAGGGATTAGGAAGGTTTAATTTAAAGGAAGTGTACCAGCATTTGCTTGGAGGGAGAGTGGAAAACCATTTAGGGAAAAAAACTTTTGTACACCCGACTGGGATCGAACCCCGATCTCCCAGTCTTTGACAGTATAGTCTAGTGCAAGAGTAGCGCCTTAGACCATGTGGCAACCTAAGCAGATCAGCGCTAATTACAAACACTCAAACATAATGTTTAGCCTCTTAATAACAGCAACATTTAACCCAATAACTATTGATCTTTAATTAGTAACTACAGTAACATGCAGTCACTCAAAACTATAATGTTCCACATAATTTCTGCAAACACTTACGTGTTAGTTTTTTAAACTGCTCTTTCATGATCTCAGGTTTGTCAAAATTTGTTCTCAAAGCTACAAGAACATCTTTGTTTACTGAAACTAATTTCTGAAATAGAAAATATTTTTATCAAATTGATGCTACATTCAAAAATATGTTTGTATAAGTGTTTCTGTCAAACTCTTTATTAGAATTTGTTTCTATAATACAATATGAATCTAAGACAAAGAACATTCTAAGGAAATGTGTGTGTCATATTCTAGAATATAATTCTTGAAATTAAGGTTGTATCAGCGCTTACAATTTAAAAACATGGGTTTTTTTAAGCACCACGTCTTACAACCAGTTCGGCTTATATTCATGAGAAACATATTCAAATGAGATAACTAGTAATACATTTAAATTATACCGTTTTTACTAAAAACAATTTACTCATTTATCTATCCTTTCTATTCCCCTATGTTTATATTTTATTTTTTATCACTGCGTCTTACTAACCCTTCAGGTTATACACTTTATTCCCCCTGTGAATACCGATCTTGCTTTCTAGAAATTGAAAAATCATAAGCACTATAAAAAAAATCAAAGTACTAAACACTGTATAATTCAAATGAACATACAAACAGGAACATGTACATGTGTTAGATAAGGCTAATAAAATGTTTGGCTTATCGGATAATTTGAATGGTATTTTAAAATTCAATGATTTAAAATGTATTAGTCTGTGAGGTGCATGAATAGAATTATTTTTTGGGTCAAATAACATATAGAAATTTCTACACTGAATAATACAAACATAAAATGGGATTTTTCTTAATTTAAACATGGTGGAATTAATCAATACATATATTAATTTGAAAAGCTATGTTTTATAAATTAATTGTTGGCAAAGTGAAGAAAATACCAAAATAAATAACTGGTCTGATATTAAAGAAACTTGTTATAAAAAGAAATCTAATGATATTGGGAAAAACTTTTAATTTATATTATATTTAGCTGGAATTGGCAATATATTTTAACTATTATTTTTAAAAGTTTATTACAGTTTTTATTTACAAAGGGTGACCTGGCGGTCTAGAGGTAAGGTGTCAGACTTCTATGCTGGCGGCCAGGGTTCAATCCTCGGTCCCGGCAAAGAGTTATCTGATTACCAAACCCTTCCTTCACCTCTGACAAGACATCTTGTGAATGTGTACCGTGGTTCGGATTCCACGTTAAACTGTAGGTCCTTCATTTCATCTCACAATCACCCTATCATTTCACATTAGCGTAAGTGTGTATAACCCGAATGGGTAGTAAGACGCAGTGCTAATAATAATAATAATAATATTTACAAAGTTTTAACAATCTAATAATGTATATAAAATATTTTAAATTAACTAGCTAGAGAGATGATATTCCCAATTTAAAAAATATTTTTTTAATTGTTCATTAAATTTAATCAGAATCTTAGTACAAATAGACATTGTTAACTTTTTGATACCTGACAGATTAAAAAAAAATTTACTTCCAAAACAAGAAATTATTTTTAATAGACACTAAAACTTTTTTAAGCTAAGGTTTAAAAACAAATACTACTAAAAAATGTTTATATTTAAAAATGCACCCTTCAATCTAGAAACCTACAAATCAACTATCAAAATATCCAAGTAATATGCCAGTTTGGAGGTTTATTAGAAGAAAGAGAATGGGTTTTAAGATAAATAGGGGTGTTGACTCCTTGCTACTAAGCCAAAAACCTTAACTGTTAGCATACATTACTTTTATTATTATTGTAAAGTGTTAGCACAAAAATAATAATGAATCAATCCACAAGTAACTCGACCATACTAGAAAGTATTTAAAATAACACTTTCAAACTGAAATATAACTAGAAATCAAACTGAATTCAATTTGAGTTTTTGAATTTAAATTATTGTTATATTTTTAATAATTAAGTTAGTTGAGTTGTTAAATTAACTTATATTTTACATTTATTTCATGTGATTAGTAAAAATTATCTTGAAAAAATTAGTTTTGAGAATTTAAGTTATCTTAAATGAAAATATGTTACATCCAAACTTTTTAACATAACCAATTTAAAAGATAATGAGGAAAAAATCTATATAATTTAGTACACAAAACCTTATACTTCAAATAATGATGCTGAGGTATTGAAGAATAAACTTAGCTTCAGTTTTATAAATCATGTACTAAAACTTTGATATACATAATAAATATTTAATTATGTGAGTTTATCAAACTGTATTGGGGTTTTAAAACAGTATAAATGTATATTACTTTGAACTTACCTTTAGCTCCTGTACTTGACCTGCTATGTGCCACATAAGTGTTTCATTAAGAAGTTTCATTCCATATGGACCAATCAGCTCTGCAAGAGCTCTTAACTCATTAATATCTGAGAATTCCTCTGCATTAAAAGGAATAGTTCCTTCAGCAGTAAGACTCACAAAAGCACGTTGATTATTAGAGAAACATATGTTTCCTGCACTAACTCGGCGTAGAAGAACTTCAGAGTACCTTAAAATAGTGTTGAAAACAAACTTTTTTTTGTGTTATTAGATTAGTTGTAATTAGCACCTTGTCTAATTAGAATATCAAAATTTGTTATAAAAAATCTGATTAAATAGCAATTTTTTAAAGTGCACACTCAGTCACAAAGCATAACCTAATATAATGTGAGAAAAGGAAATATTCTTTGCATACTTATTGGCAGAGTTTGATGTGTAATTAGCACTCCTTATCCTAAACAGGGCAGTTTGGGGTTGACTATAGACTGGATACAAATTAGCGGTTTTAATACAATTTGGTTTTCTCTCCTCACTTCTATTGTATATTGATTACTTGAAATTCTACCTTATAATGTTATCTGTACTTGGAAATTTTGAGCTAAAAAATTATGATGATGATGATGATAGTGGTGGTGGTGGTGGTGATGGTGATTATAAATAATAATAATACCTTCTAAGCAGTATAGTTACTAACATTAAATTTAAACTAACATAATTACATAAAATATTAATCTCAAGTTTTATGCTTTTCAGTGTACATCATTAAATTAAAACAAACCAATGCAAAACTTGGTAGGAAGAATTATTTCATTTTAGTTCAGGCCAAGAAAGATATTCTGGGTGAATTTCATGTTGTTTGAATACTACTACTAAAAATATTCAATCCGAAAATATCCTGGATAATTATTTTTTAAGGTTTTAACATAAACATTTAAAACTTGTTTAACTGTAAAAACATTTTTCCACAAATTCTCACACATGCTGCAAAATAATCAATTACATGTAACTGTGCAAAATAATCAATTACATGTAACTGTGCATCAAGGTTAAATCAAAAGAAGAATTATGCTAAATTGCTGAAATAAAAAAAAATGTAAGAGGAGATAAAACCTGCATACTTAAAACACAATACAAGTCCACAGAGTAAAATAAATATATAAGAAGTGTTGTAGATTTTGTCATTCAGCTTAAGTCTGAGAAAATTTCTTAAAAAGCTCTCGAAATCAATTGGAGATAATACATAGTTTTAAAATGTACCTATGCCAAACAATAAGAGTTTTTTTTAATTCAAAATAAGCTTTTAAGTGAGAATGAGATTGAAACCTTCAAGATAAAGTAGTTTAAAATTTCTTGGAATTATTAATGTTTTTACAGTGAAAATAACCTACATATTTCTAAAACTGTTAAATATATTTTAAAATAAAAATAATTATAATCTATATTTATTTTTAAATAAACTTTTTGGCTTGTAAATAAAAAAATAATGGATGATTCAACCTCATATTCATTAAAAATAGTTTGTAAATGTCAATCATGAAAATATAATTAATGGGTAGATTTAAGTCTGTTAACAATCTCCTTAAAATGTACTGTTCACTTAACACTGACCTTGGCACTATCTTAAACATAGACACATCCTTTATATCGAAAAGTTAAAATAATTTATTATTTTTAAGTTACACATAGTACAATTTTGCACTAAGGCTTACTTAATATAACCTTACCCTAAGATACATAAAAACACAATTCTCAACCGTCTTTAAAAATGCCTCCTGCCTTCAGTCAATAATATGATCTTGGTAAAATTACAAAGGTAGGAAGAATAAACTAAAATACCCTCCTCTTTGTTGGGTTCCATTTCATCTCTTTCCACTTTGAACCCCATGCTTACTTAGTTCCCTGATTAGTATTCACCGAGAGAAAGGATGTTAATGGCAGTCATTAAGGCCAATCGACAATAATAATTACTAAGATCTGTTGAGTCGATAACATCTTAGAAGGGAATTTAGCATAGGTGGGGGCAGGGGTGAGGGTGAGGGATTATCTTGGAAAAAGTACCAACTAACTATGTCTCAGCCCATACCAGCAACACCAAACAGATAAGTAACGTTTTAAGGGGTGGCTCATAGGGGACGGCTCTGAGGCAAAAGTGAAAGAGGAAACAAAACATGGCCCTATACATTAATTACTTTACTTTAACAATAGTATATGAAAAGCATCAATTAGCAAGTTTGATCCCTTAAAGATAGTGAAATGTAATGAAATGAAATAATTGAATCACTATGTATAGCGTAAAGCTATACACTTGTTAAAAGTTTGAAGTTATTTTTTTTTACTGTCGAATGAACTTGGTAAAAAAATAGCCCTCAATGTGTTGGTTGAGTAAGGGGCAGCAGTGCGAAACTACTACATCAAACATGCCTGTTAAGTTGTTAATTAAAGTGAAGAAATAAATGAATTATTTTATGGACGATATACTAAATAGTGCTACTATTATCCTGGAAAAAGTAAATACAATCTTTATTACAGCAAGGGTTTCAAAAGCAAATTGATTTTATCAATATATCCTAAGATTAACTATCTCCAATTTATCCTAAAGACAATATGAGTTTCTTAAATTTAAAAAATCAAATTTAAAAAAAAGTAAAAGAGGCATAGTTTATTGTTAGTAAAATAAAAAATAAGGGCATAGATCCAAACTAGAAGATACATCAAAGTAGTTAGTGGCAAAGAGATACAACAATTATTCCCATACTGTGCTGGTCTCTGGTGACTTAAAATTACTTTTAGCAGAAACTTTCATCTGCTTATAGGCAAAGGGTCCTAAGCTAACTTGTATACCTCTGCCACTAACTAATGAGCTAGTGTTTTGTATTTGTTTGTGAGTTTTCTCCTTGCCAAGGTTTATCATAAACATTGACTCATTTTCGTATTAAGAAATCATCAAAGGAACAAATATCCAGCCATGCCTGATTCTAGTCACAGTGAAAGTAAGTATTTATTTTATCTTTATTATTGTTTACATGATTAAATTCAATTCACTAATTACTTTTTAGGTTAAGACAATATTATTTATGTTATAAATCTACCAGAAAAACTCATCTATCCCGGAAAAACAGAATGAAGATGTTAATTACAATTAACATTGACTATTTTAGGCATTCTTGAAACTAATACAGGCCTAAATTTGAAAGAAATTTGTTGTTAGAGAGTAAAGTTCATCATGCATTATTTTTATCTTGTAAATGGCAACATAATACCATTACCAGTGTGTTTTAACAGCAACAAGTATGTTTTATAATTTAGTACAAGTTCCCAGCCTAGTATTTAATCTCAGTGATTTATAGAGATTTCAATCTAATAAATTTGTTATCTTTGGAGATTGATTTTGAAAAAATTGAAATTATATCTTAGGTCTGTCATTTTACAATATTTTAATTATGAACCTTTGACTAATAAAGTATATTGAAGGATTGAGCTAAAGAAATATATGTAAATAGAGTGCGAGAATTACCAAAATATTTACTAGTTTTATGCTAAGACGAGCTCAATAGGTATTTATTTTTCAGTCGAGGATCCTGATGACATTGACCAAGATAAAGATTACCAGCCACACCCTGATGAAGAGTCTCAAACTTCACAGTCTGAGGCATCTGCAAGTGGAAGGCAAAATGAACAGCCAAGGAAGAGACTCCGAAAGTTTTCAAAATGGAGTAGAACAAAGGCAAAGACTCTCTGAAATACATGGAAGCAGTATCAGGGAAAATGAGGGGAAGTATATGAACAGAGGTCAATTAAAGATTTTTTCCATGCATGCAGTTATAAATGTAATGGAAATTTCTCCTATGAAGAGAGGAAAGTCATTTTTGAAAAATACTGGGAGCTTGGGTCATGGGATTTGCAGACTGCATTTATAAATTCTTGCATTTAAAAACTGAACACAAAAAGACATAATACAAATGCCCAATACCAAAAATCAATGAGCAGTTGCATTACCTTGAAAGGTCAATGTGTATGCAAAGAGTTTTTCCTAAAAACGCTTGACATAAAAAACAAAAGATCTATTAATGTCCTGAGAAAGAAACATACTATTGGTATCATAGAAACTGATAAAAGAGGTCGTCATTCTCCAGCAAACAAACTGCCACCCTCCCAGATTGATTTAGTCAAAAATCCTATCAAGTCATTCCCTAAATTTCAAAGTCACTTCTCAAGGAAAAATAATCTTAATAGACAGTACACGAATTCTTCCCTTAGTGTCAGCAAAATGTTCGAGCTCTATTTAGATAAGTGTCAAAATGAAGGAGAAGTACCAATGAAGCTTCACTTTTATAGGATGATCTTTATTACTTCCTTTAATCTAAGGTTTCACAAACCTTACAGTGATGCATGCACCACATGTGATACACATAACAACACGATAAAAAAAATGCCACTGAGGAGCAGGCTAGAAAATAAGCTGCCACATTAAAAGAACTTCATTTACGTATAGCTGATCCAGCAATATCAGCCAAGAAAGTTGCTAGAGAGTTAGCAAGCAAGTCACCAAATTGTGTTGTAATATATTTTGATTTACAAAAAACACTGGCAACTACTTTGGTGGCATGCAGTAAGGTGTAATACTTGCATCAGCTTTGGGTGTATAATTTTGCTGTACATGCTTTTGTGAGTGGAACAGCAAAATGTTTATGTTGCCAGAAACTGACGATTCAAGAGGCTACCGGGAGATAATTACTTTCCTTAAGAGGTTTATCAGAGACTTTCCATTTAGTTTACCCATATAGATGCAATTAGTGACAATGCAGGGGGGCAGAACAAAAATAAAAATACTGTCCAATTTTGATTTTATGTCTGTAATACTCCTGTAGCAAAAGTACATCATTGGTTGTGTCCAGACACTCCTTTATGGAAAGTGATCAGGATTGTTTTGTTATTGAAAAGGCAAAGAGGACATGTTCTAATGTTTTTGTTTCTGATGACTGGATTAAAATGTGTTCAAAGCCAGCAGAAAATTCAAAGTACAAAAGATTGTACTCAACGACTTTCGGTCAATCCAGGCAATAAAGGTTCACATGAAAGATAACAAAGTAGATATTCGAAAAATGCAATGGCTACATTGTGAGAAGTCCACACCATTCTCACTCTTCTAAAAAGATAACTTAGTTGAAGATATGTTCTTTGAATGACTTGATTTAAAGAAAGATCCTAGCAGACCACCCATCATGAATTAATTTTACTTTATGAAACTCCACAAAAATTAAACAACCAAAGTTCAGGAACCTAATGGAATTGCTCCCTTTCATACCTCAAATTAAACACAGCTTCTACAAGTCACTGCCCCATGAAGTAGAAGGAAGGAAAATAAGTCAACCTACAGGAATACCAAACACAACAGGACCAGGAAACGGGAATGAAAGAGAAATGGAAGAAATCGAGGACGACAATGAAAATAACATTTTACAGTCAGACTATGATGAGTAGAAAATTCAAAATCATTAAAGATAGAGACATAGAACATAGTGAATAGGCTTGGCGTTATTATTATTATTATTATTATTATGTTTTGCTATGAAAGAGGAGAAAATAACGATTTTCAAGAATTTTGAGGTTGGCTTTTTAAAGATTATTTTTAGTTTTTGTAAGTTTGTAAAACTTCTTGTGTCATACTTATAGCTTATATTTTATATTAATTTTGTATCAATATAAATGTGATAAATACAGTAATTTAATTACTTAACTGGCACAAACCCCCTCATAACAAAGGGTTACAAGTGCAAATGTTACAGGTTGAGGCGTATAAATGAAAGAAAGGGCTTAAAAGATTGCATGTTTTACTAACAAGAAGATGATATTAATTGGTTTCGACTGCATGAAAAAACACCTTAAGTATGCACCTTTACACAAAGTATACAAATCAAATCAAAATTTTACTCAGAATTTACAATAACCAACCCACTTTGAAGCCATTTTTATCAAAAGTCAGAAAAATGCACTTGTACCCCTTTCCTTTTGGGACCCTCCCATGATGTTTATGCAAAATTAGGCTTAGAATATCACTTAACTATAATGAATAATGCATTTTAAATAATTATGGTCTGAAGCATCAAGGAATGTCTGCCTTGTTTTAGTACTTAAGTAATTTTACCGAGTTTTATGTTAAGATAAATAACAGTATCTAAGGCATTAAGTGTAGATACAAAATCTGCCGTCCAGGCAAATATAACAATTCAACTTGCAAAACATAAAAAGTGTTACCCACTAAAGGAAATATAAGCTGATGTTAGCTATCTTTATTAAACAGGAGAGTGTTACTGCTTTCCTACTTAGATGGTAGTTTTAGTCTGATAGCTTTCAAAATGACACCGTAGACACAATGGTTGCTTTCTTTGGACAAAGTTTAGAACTGTAGCCATTATTATGATCATTTAAATTCTTATCATACAGTTTACTAAACATATAACTATTTTCAGACTCAATTTCAATGTCATTAGTTGAAAAAATATTTGAAATTTTTATTTTGAGACCCAATGTGATGGTTGCGTGTTCTAAAGTGTCATATTCACAATGACTTGACCATCAAAGATATGGGAGTTGGGGTTTGAATCCCAATGAGGTGTTTTGAATTTTTTCTCCCAAATGTTTTCCCCATTTTCCATAAATGCAAATGCTGGTACAATTCATCCAATATTATATTTTTGCTCCCTACCCTCTAAGTGTTTATGTGGATAGCCCAAATAAGAAGTGAATGCACAAAAAATTGGGTCCCCCAATTTATAGCCAAAAATACCAATACCATGCATTTATATTAACTTTTAAATAATTATTAAAAGTTTATATATGGGTTCTAGATGAAAGCACAGCAAAAAAATTCAGATGATCCAGCACTTGCCTTCTATCTAGTACTCAGTGTAATTAATTTATGAAGAAAATCTTAAATGTTTTTGAAATTGGCATGGTCATGGAGGTTTCTGGTCTATGAGGTTAAACTCTACTAAGACTTGTAATATTGGATTATCAGCAAAAGTACTCTAACCAAGGTTTGAATTTTGGCTACAAACAACTACTTAAAAATGTTTCCATTATGTGTTTTATATATTTACTTTGTTTATGTTATAAAAAATATATAGATTGAATAGTTAAATATTAAAATAGAGTTTAAACTTAAATGCAGTTTACTACAGATGATATGAATGCTTTGAATATGCCTAATTAAATTTTAAAATAAAGACATAGGGACATAAATTGTGTTTAGCTTATTCATGAACTTTTTTTAATGTATAATTATATTAATAAGTAAAAATTATTAAAGCTTTGCCAACATTCATCTCTTATTCATTTGAAAACTTCAAGGGTGAATTCAAAAACACTAGGTACTAAAATTGACCAAGTAAAAGTGAGAAAGAAGAGCAGGGATGGTTTAAGGGTAGTCACGCTAATTCAAAATTCCAGCATAGTTACCAATTTTTCTGAACAAATAAAATGATTTTCCCAATATATTTTTTAACAGGCTGTTCCTCCAATTGTGAGATTTTAGCGAATGATTTTGAAAGGAAATGTTTTTAAGAAGTGTGTTGAACATGCCATCAAATGTAAGTACTTGAGCAAGTATAAATAATAAGTATTTCTACCCAATGCCTAAGCTAGTAAATTATTAGCGTCCTAATAAATTCAAAACAGTACAGCCACAATTATGTTTTAAAACACCTAAAATCACTCCAAGAAGGATCTATGTTTATGATTGAACCAGAATGAAAATTTTTTCACCTATTGTTCTAGAAAGTTTAATGAACCAATATGTGTGAAAAGATTGGGAAAAAGCGTATTAAGTAAAATGCATATTTTCCAAATTTACTTATTTAGGTATAAAAGGGGTTTTCTGAATTAATTTAAATAGATATTATAGTGATTGATTATATTATTAAAAGCAATTAACCTAGATGGTATGTATAAAAGTGATGTGATTTAATATCTATAAAAAAGTAGAATGGGTTTAGGATGAAACAAAAGTAGTAGAATTATCGCCTGCCTAGTGCTGCCCCACTTTGAGTATTGAATCTAATTTTTACATCTATTATTGTTTCCAGTCTGTGAATTGGGTCAATTTTTTATTCAAGCCATATATTTTCCACTATCAGCTTGCTAGCCCTTTCGTAGCTTCATATGCTTCTAACTTAAGACTAGGACAAGCACAACATCCAGCCTCTTGTCATTAATTGATAACTGTGAAAGAGACAAGCCACATTTCAACAATAATAAATTTTCCGGCCATGCCGGGAATCAAACCCGGGACACTTAGATCAGTAGGCAAACCCGTTCCGGCTGAGTTAAGGTGTTGGATTGAGTATTGAATATTTTTTGATAATTACCATACCAAACCCTAATTATTTTCTATCAACTATATTTTTTATCATAGTTCACAAAGATAAATTAATAAAATAACTGTAATTCTATTTTGAATGATAACATGTGTTTAGTTACATAAATTTCACACAATAAGAGCTTACACCGAAGAGACCACTTAAAGGTAATAAACACTCTGTTTATGGTGAATGCTTACATCCTTAACCTTGAGACTCATCTATTGCCCTATTATGTATGCCACATTATATTGAAAAAAGCAAGATAAATGAAGCAAGATAAATGTGCCACCTTTCAGGGTAAACATTGTGTACCCTTTGTTTATGCTGTAAGGAAGAAATCTTACCTAGTATTATTCCACAATGGCATAGCTTATAAGTAGAGTGTAATCTATCTTGGTAAGCCTGCTGCCTTTCAGGGTAGACCGAGTATACATTACTACAACAAATACAACCCTTGCACCCCCACGCTGAATACTAAGTGCAGAAGTGTGTGTTAGGTCATATTTTAATTGAATAGTTAATCATATAGCAGAGTAAATTAACCATGTAAATTATAATTTAAATAATATGATTTAAATTACTAGAATTGTTATTACAACCCTATTTTTTTATTACATTATGTGATACTAATACTCTGGTAAAAAATTAATTAATAAAACTTTGAAAAATATTATTTATTCTTAATTAACACAATTGAAATAACGTTAAGAGAACTTCCATATTTATACTTAACAACAATAAAATTAATTTATTCTTAATAATTAATTTAAACTCTGTAATTATGGATTGATAAACTTGCTAAGAGTTAAAATATAAAAATAAAGATATTTATTTGTGTGGATTAACTATTTATTGCAGATTATTAATCTCACATTAGATATTTATATTTTGGTGTGTTGAAACATATAATTGTATTTCTGTAGTTAAGAAAAAACCTTATTTAATGATTAATCAAAGTGAAAAAATGTCACTATTTAGATCATTACTTACATACTCTATGGCATTAGGAACTTGAAAGTTCATTACTTTACTCACAAAAGTACGCCACTTATCCCTATCTTGAGCCAATTCAATTCAGTCTATATCATTACACCCTACCTCTCTCATGTCTATCCAAATGATATCCTACCATCTGTGTCTGGGTCTTCCCAGTGGTCTTTTCCCATTGGGTTTGCCATTCAATACCTTGAACACGGTTCTAGATACTCCCATTCACGCTGCATTACATGCCCACCTTAACCCGCGAGATTTTATTACCCTAACATGTCTGGTGATGAGTACAAGGTATGCAGCTCATTATGTAGCCTCTTCCACTTCCCACTATTTTTATTCATTTTTGGACCAAATATCTTCTTAAGCGCCTTGTTTTCGAACACCTTAAATTTAATTTATTATTTAAGGTAAGAGGCCATGTTTCGCACCCATAGAGAACCGCTAAAATTATCGCCTTGTATATTCTGAGTTTTACATTTCTTGACAGCAGGTGAGAAGCCAAAAACTTACTGACCAAGTAATAACAATCATTTCCCGACTATATTGTTTTCCTAATTTTTAGTCTAATATTTTTAGCGCTAGTTAAAATTGTCCCCAAATATTTGAATTCAATTTAGATCATAAATAAAAAAAATCTTGAAACGTTTCAGATAGGTTTTGCACTCTACATACATAAAGTGAAATACTTTATGTATAAAAATAAAAAAATATTTTATTGAGTACTCACTCAACCAAATAATTTCCCAATATGCATGGATTGAACATTTTATTGGCATTAATATTCAATATGTGGGTCCAGAAATTATAAAATATAGGATGATTCCTTGTAGACAAATTAGTCAGAATGTTTTAAAATCATTATCACATTTTTGTCATGCACTTGATGAACTATTAAATATTCTGCATTTAGATGGGTTAAATATAAAAATCATGTTCAAATTATATTTGAACAAGGATTCCTCCAAGCCAAGTCCATATATGCCAGAAGCGATACCCCTGAGAGTGTATATTATCTCTATCTAGTTTCTAAGCTATTTTCATCAGAAAACTATTACCATTCTGTGTATTTAGCTGCTACAGTTGTCTTCCCATGACTGTCCATTGACTGAGTCTGCTGAAGGAGTGCATTGTTGAACACTCTTGTGATGTCAATGTGAACTAAACATGACATAAAAATTGGTGTTAGAAAACCACTCCAATAAATTTAAGTAAGAAATGAATAAAAGGAAGAAAATATCACAAACAAATCAATGTCATGAATAAGGGCCAGAAATAGGTATTTTGTCTGTATAAAAACATGTTAGGTTTGAGGACAGTGACACAAAAATGGTTGGATGATAAACAAAATAACACTGATATTTAAACACAACAAATGAACCATTCACAAGAAAACAGAGGTACCCAAACTTTTATACTACTCGGCCCCATCCCCTTAGGTTTTTTTTCATCCTTATCTCAGCTTTTAAAAAAATAGAAGAATTTAATAAAACAGCTTTATTAATGTGTCAAACTTATTTGTTCCTACTTGCCTGAAATTGTTCATTCTTTTATAGTTTTTACAATTCTAGTACAGGAAGAATACGACATAACATAAGCTGGAGGGGTCCTTGATGTCTTCTCTGTATGTACAGATATTTGGTTGAAATAAAACAATTAGAAAGAAATTAATAAATAGGGTCGCAATAATCATGCATGAGACTCAAATGTGAACACCTTTTTCCTCCTATTAACACAGCTCAAAGTATACACAAGCAATCATTACCTAAATGTGTAGGCTACTAAGTTTGACAAAGTTTATTCATTAGAGGCAGGCACTTTAACCATTAGATCAGCAAGGACACACCCGCTGTTTTGATTTTTCTTTGAGTGGGCAAATTAATATGTCAGCAACTTTATATTCATTATACATTTTCTTACTTGTTTGCTTTGAAATCAATTGTTTTAGAACCGGTGATTGTACTAAAACTAAATACTCTTTGTAACACCTGGGAGCACAACCCCAAATGCCATACAATTTGGGAACGCAGACACAAACTATTATTAAAGAAATTATTTTAAAGACATGCTAAGAAACACTTTAGTAAGTATTCTTAAATAAAAAGCATAATTATTTCTTCAATATAAGAAAACATATTATGAAAAGGGTATTAATTATCTTAAATATTATATTTGAGAAATTCTTTAGCACATTAAATACAAATTTTCTGGACAAATTAAATATAGAAGGTATTAAGTGTGGTTTTGTTTGAATACAGTGCAAATACATTATGTGTGGAAACATGGAAATATATCTAAGATACATTTTTATTTGAGTTAGTAAATATACCAGTATGATGGATAGGAAATGCATGAAAATTTGGTTAGTGAGAAGATAAGAACACCACAGCAATAAATCATAATTTCACAGAGTTTATTAATATTTATTTTAATATGTTTTTTGATTAGATAAATATATTGCTGTTAAGACATGCGTTTCAATGTTTAGCACCAAGCACTTAACTGTTTGCATACATGCTTTATTGCAGTCAAACAATTTAACTATTAAAGTAGCTTTACAATAAGAATAATACACATTAAATAAAAAATGATTAATACACATACAGTGAACAGTTTTAGATTAAGTGTTAAGAACCTTGGCTATGCAACTTACTTAGAATAACAATAGAGTAAAAGTTTAATATATTTTCAAGAGTTTGATGGATGAAAAATCAGCTTTAAAATGATCAGTGTTAAAAGGTTGATGGTAATTTTAACTCGAGATATATTTGGGTATTTAGATATTTATGTGTATCTGACACCTTAGCTCAGTCTGTATTGTGTTATCTACTGAGCTAAGGGTCCCAGGTTCGATCCCCTGGATGAGAGAAAAGTTTTTCATTGGTAAAATGTGGGTTTAGCTTTTCACAGTGATGAATTAACGGCCAGGGACTGGATGTTGGGTCTGTACTAGTCTTAAGTTATATTATAAGACATATGAAGCTATGACAGGCCTAGCAAGCCAGTAGACAAACTATATGGCTTGAATTAAAAAAGTGACCCAGGTCATAGGCAGGATACAGTAATGAATATAAAAAATATATCTATGTAAAATAGGTGTTACACTGTCAAGGTCCTTCTATTTTTAAATAACCTTATCAATGTTAAGAAGCAAAGAGCATTATTTGTTGTGATGATTAAGAACGATGTAGGTTTATTGTGATATACTTTATGCACTTATCAAGAAAACACATTTTTTTAGCACCTCGTTTTACTAACCGTTCGGGTTATACACTTGTTATGTATTATCTAAGAGTGTGGTTACAGGCTGCACTATTGTTTTATAAAGGTCGTGTTTGTGGAAACGTGTGATCTATTTTTGAAATTATATTATCTATCTAGTATTTAAAACATGTAGTTAATTGCCCCAAATTTACAGATTATCAGTCCTCATATCAACTTTATCACAACCTCAAAGAGAGAGATGTATTGTGATCGTCAAAAAGATTTAATCTTGAGATTTTGATAAATTTCAAAATTTCATGACCCCCTGAAACCAAAAAAGTCATTTTCACGATGTTGTATTTCTGTATCTCGGCCTGGAGTTGAAACTCTTTTACTAATCAGACTAACTTAGTATCTGAGGTTTTCATGAGGTTCTCTCAAAGAGTTTTTGGAATTAAATACTACACAACCCTAAAATTGAGGGTAGTTTAAGGGTGATTTACACGATGCTGCTTTTTACGATATTTGCTGGATTCTTTTGAGGCCACCTTGATGCTTTCCCTGAGCAAATATCTGGCTGCAAAATTTGCAAGCTGAAAAGATTTACACAATGCTTCTAAAGCGTGGGAAGTCACCAGCATTTGCCAGTTTTGAGTGCCATGGCGTCAAAACAACTAACCTCACACATGCTTCTCAAACAAGGTTTGAAGCCAGTTGCCAGTCTCGCACATGCACATTAAGGCAAGGCAGACCCATTCCCTGGTTTCTCTTAAAAACGCTGACACAATGCTTCTTTTTATGCTACTGGTAAAAGAAACTAGTTATTCTCTTTGCGGGAGTGTTAAAGCTGGACATGTTCAACCTGTCAGCTAGCGTATATTATTTGCTGTGTCTTTAAAACTATGACGTGAGAAAATAAAGAAAGCTGAGTCCTTAAACTCTTATCAGCTAATTCGCCAACTTATAAAGAAGCTTGTTCAAAGTAAATAAAAGAAGCACTGTGTAAATTACCCTTTATCGATGGGCAAAAAGAAAACAAATCAATTTCCTCAAAATATAATGATGATTGATTAAATTTTTGTATCTAGGCACTGATTACCAAACAAAATGGCAATTCTCATTTTTCATGAAAATGACTTTACATAAGCAAAAATTTACAATTTTGGTCTTATCTCCACAAATATTTGAGATACAAAATGACTCATCATTGTAAAGTTAGGATACTGTTAAGAATAAAAGAATAAAATTATTTGAACTATTGTTATCAACTAATAGTTTCTTAGCTATAATAAGCAAATATTTATTTTATGAAGATCTTTAAAATGTGAAATGGTTTGTTATACTCTTTGGTGGACAGAGATGTACCTCTTTTATTAATGTTTCTGTAACAGTGTATATTATTTAATTACGGCTCTTTGGTGGAGTGTTTCTGCAACAATGTATATTATTTATTTCATAAATCTAATTTTTAGTAAATATCTTTTTAAGATAAAAGAGGAAGTCTGTGCGGTGCACCATACAATTTTTTTTGAAACTCCTAGTTTTATCCATATTTTTTTCTAGACAAAAAACTATCTAATTTTTCCCAGTCCCATTGTGTGGCAACCTTGTAAAATAATATTCATTTTATGGTTATAATTTAACAAAATAATAATTAAAAAACCTAGTTAATTCAATAATGAATCGATATAGTTTAGTATGTTTTTAACAAAATTTCTTCCAATTAATTTCTATTAAAACAGAACAAAAATTAATTCCATTGAAAAAACTTCTTTTATCAATGTATTTATAGCTTTAGTAATTTCTTTGAGCATTCATTGTTAAAAACAAAGTTGGCTTGAAACAACAAAACATGTACTAACCCTAACATATAATAAAGTTAAAATTTAAGAGCGAAAAGAAACAGAATGAGTTTGATTCATCTACTGAATTTTATAAATGAAAAAAGGAAAAACACCTTTGTTATTTGTACTTGATTTATAATTTTTTGGTGAAACTTTCTCATGTATTAGTTACATAAGATAAAGTTTCATCTGAGTTTATTCAAGCACTTTATAGTCAATGATGTAAAATAAATCAATAAATTGAAATAAACATTTAATTTGCATTTTAGTAATTTATTTATTTACCTACTCTTTTGACATGAAAATGCCTGATGAATAGCTAAAAAATAGTATTTAATTGAGTTCTCACAAAATTGTCATACTTATATTAACTTTAAAAATTTAAAGGAATATTTCTTTAATTATTTATAATTGATAAAATTAAAATACCAGCTTTATCAAGTTAATGTGTGTTTTTGGCCTAGATATATTTTTATAGCAGTAAACTAAAGAAATGTGGAAATATAGATTGCAACTATGAAAATATTCACCAACGTTTGGTGTTTGTTTAGGTGCTGTTTAAAAATAAATAGAAATCACATATGGATGATTAATTTTTTAAGTATTTTTATCGATAAATACTTACTATATTCTTTAAATTACTACTATTCTGCAATTTTATCAATTTAAAGCAAAGAAAGTTGTTCAGTTAGGGGTTTAATTATTATTATTATTAGCACCACTTCTTACTAACCGTTCAGGTTATACGCACTTACGCTAATGTGTAATGGTAAGGTGATAGTGAGATGAAATGGAGGACCTACAGTTTAACGTGTAATCCGAACCACGGTGGAGGCCTGGCATTCCCCACATTCACAAGATGTCTTGTCAGAGGTGAAGGAAGGGTTTGGTAATCAGATAAATCTGTGCCTGGACCAAGGATTGAGCCCCAGACCCCAGCACAGAAGTCTGAAGGGGTTTAATATTATGGTATATTGTATGACACGTGTGTGGCTTACCTAATAAGTACTCTATATGATCAGTTTGTAAAATGCTCTAATTTTTAGCATGAATGGAGAAGATTTTTTTTTTTAAAGTGACATTAAATATTATTTGTACACTGTGTTTCATTATCTGGTTATTATAAATTTTTCCCCCAATTGACTAGGGATAAGGAAAGTAAATATTATATTAAAATGTACCCACATTTGTGTGGAGGAAAAGTGTGAAGACATGTGAGATAAAATCACCTCGGTATAAATGGCTTGGATTCAAATCCTGACCGCTGTCAATAGTAAATCAATCAAGCTAAGAGTGAAGTGCAGATTGAAAATAAATTAAATAACTATAAAGTTACAAACAAATTTGTTAATTATTAAATTCAATGCACAAGTACAATGTAATATAAGGCCATATAGGCTATTTATGGACATCATAAAAAAAACCATTTGACATGAACTGATTATTATTTTGTGTACTGGGAGATTAGTTGATTCCCTGATGCTAGACATAAATACTGCCTCTATTAGTTTTGAGTTAGTACAGGCCCTATTAAATGAGATTGCCAACGAAATAATTTTTTAATGTTTTCTTTTGTTGGAAAAGAATAATAATAATAATAATAATAATAATAATAATAATAATAATTATTATTATTATCAACATGTCTTACTACCCGTTCGGGGTGTACACACTTATGCTAATGTGTAATGGTAGGGTGATTGTGAGATGAAATGGACGACCTACAGTTTAAGGTGGAATCCGAACCATGGTGGAGGCCTAGCATTCCACACATTCACAAGTTGTGATTAATACACGTCTTATCAGAGGTGAAGGAAGGGTTTGGTAATCAGATAAATCTGTGCCGGGACCGAGGGTTGAACCCCGGACCCCCAGCACAGAAGTCTGACACCTATGTTGGAAAATAATTGTGCTTTTTGGGGAAAAAACAATTTGAGTTATAGAAAAAATGTTGTTGCAGATCTCTAACAATATTTTCATAATTTTAACTTTCTTTTTTTTTCACATCAATTGATATAAGCTTTAGAGGTTTATCAGAATAATTATATTTTTACGGCCCCATATTACTACCTATTCAGGATATACACATATTTAATTACTCTAATGGGTTAAGGATAGGAAGGAAACATTTAAGAGGTGATCTACCAGCATTTTTGTGGAAGGAGAGTGGGAAACCATTTAGGAAAAACCCTCAGTAGACCCAATCAAGATTTGAACCGCGATCTACCCGTCATCATCAGGGCAGTCTAATACGAGAGTGATGCCTTAGATCATTCGGCTAATGAAGCAAGATATAACATTAAATATGTATAAATAAAACCATGAATATGTTATACAATATCCCCACTAATGTTTGTTCTAAAACTATGAACATTTTTTCCAAAACAACAGTATCACAGTTTTCAACAAAAAGAGCATTTCAAAAGAGTTCAAAAGGTCTAGGCCTATGTACAGTTTTAAGAGAAAATTTATTTTCAACTCAAATGTATTTTACGTTACTTTTATTTAGTGACATTAAAGCGAAAAACTAATCCTCTACTGCTAAGACAAAGCATTTGGATACTATTTTAAAGGGTAATTATTCTAGGTGGAATCCACTACATATATTGTAGACTCGATAATTAAACCAAATAAGCATATCATCTAAATGAATTCCTAAATAAGCACGGCAAAGTATGTATGTGTTTTATAAATATAAAATAGTGACCAAAACCACCATATATAACTTATAAGAAATTTTCAATATTAAAAACACATACCATAATTTTCTACAGTTTGTAGAACATTCATGTAGGCACGCACACTCACAAACAGCTCTGATGGTTTCGCTATTTCACTAGTGTCCTTGGTATACATTACCATTCCACCTAAAGCTTGTGCAAACTGGTTTTCTAAATGTTGTGTTAAGTATTCACGAGGAGCAAATGTGTACTCCCACACATTGATGGTGGAACAAAAGTTAATTGCGAAACACAATTCTGTCAAAGCCATGTGTAATTTATCCATTCTGTTAACAGAAAGGGGATTATTTCAAAATAAAATTATATAATAAACATAACAAATTGTGATTACATTACAAAACTAAACAAATAAATTATAGCAAAAAAAACTCTTCTCATGGGTTTATGATTGTTTTTTATTATGAATAAAATTAACGTTTATGTGTTTATAGTAAAACATATAAAATAATGTGTTAAAAGTAATTAACCATTCTGATTATATTTTCTGTTGTTTAGAATGTCATACTAAAAGAGTTCTAAAATATATGTGTGTAGGTTGAAAACCATAAAATTCAAAAATAAGGAAAAATATGTTCGGTATAAATGAATGATAAAGGCAAAAGAAAAAAACAAAAGGCACTTGTTCAATTACATTTTTAAGCTATATTGGTGTGCATATTTATAATTTATTTTTTTATTTAGCACCGCATCTTACTACCTGTTCGGGTTATATACTTAAGTACTAATTAAGCTAATGGATTAGGAATTGAGAAGAGTAAATGTAGAAGAAGTTAACCAGAATTTGTGTGGAGATAGTGGAAAACTATTTAGGAAAACCATCCTCAGTTCACCCGAGCGAGATTCAAACCTCAATCTCCCCGTCCTCGACAGTCTAGCTCAAAACAAAACTAGCAAACTAGCGCATCAGCTAACTATGCCACCGAGACAGTGTTCTTTTTTTTTAATTTGGCCTTTGATATATTAAGTAAGCTTTGATAAATAAAACAAAATTTGACTATGGTTGTGTTGTAAAAAAGGCTAATTTTTTACTATTATTAGCACTGCGTCTCACTAACCGTTGGGTTATATGCACTTACTCTAATGTGTAATGGTTGGGTGATTGTGAGATGAAATTGAGGACCTACAGTTTAACGTGGAATTTGAACCATGGTGGAGGCCTGGCATTCCCCACATTCACAAGTTGTGATTAATACACATCTTGTCAAGAGGTGAAGGAAGGGTTTGGCATTCAGTTGTTTTTTTATGTTACTAATGATGTGGTTTATCAGTTGGCAAATAGTAGTTTGATTTGACACCTTAACTTTGTCTGCCTACTTCGCTAAGGTCATTGGGTTCGATTCCCAGCATGGATGAAAAATTTATCATTGGGGAAATGTGGGTTCCCCCTTTAACAGTGATGAAATAACAGCCAGGGACTGGCTGGTGTGTTTTTTATATATTTAAGTTGGTTTATAAGTCATATGCTGACATAATAAGTAGATTCAGAAAGTTCATATTAAATACCTCAAATAAATAAAAGAAAAAAAAAGACAGATAGTTGACCTATTTTCAAATAAAAACAGTAAAATGTGCATCTTTGAGCCTCTATCTATATATTCTATAGGTCATATCTACAATGAAAGTAGTTTTTATAGCACAGTATTGATGTTATTCTACTAGGTTTTTTTAATTAATGATGACACATAGTCATTAAATTAATTTACAATAATGTTAGAGAAAGGTATCTGCGGGACAAGTGAACCGTAAATAAACAAGATAGCACAAGAGAACATACATTAGTTAATGCAATGGAAATACACGTGACGAAGTCGCAGATGTGTGTTCCGAACTTATAGCGGGCATGGCTCGACAGTCTGTTGTCTATCAAAGATATGCGCTGCGTATGTGTACACTTAAAGATAGCTTAGCTAAACAACCGCTACTCGTAACAAGCTATAAAAGAATACCATCATTCCAACAATAAAATATTGTATTGTTGCAAAATAATTTTCGTAGTTAAGATATTTTAAAATTCTGGATAAGAACCAAAGCAAAGCATTTTTAAAAGTAAAGTGTATCTTACAATATATAATTGTCTGACTTAAAAAATACAGAGAATGTAAACATTTCCTAGTTATGTAACTTTAGTAAATAGACTCAAAATATTAAAATTATTTCAAAGCAAGGATATATTAGGGGTTATGATAATAGTTCTGACCCTGTCATAGCTCTGTTAGCCTCATGTAACCATGGAAATTAAGTAACTAGAATCCGCATAAACTAAAATGTTTGAATGTAAAACAAAACAGACAATACCGCCAAAAGACTTGATTTATATGTGTGGAAAGTTCAAGTTCTGTGACAGAGCTGTTAAATAAAACATAGTAGTTTTGCTAAAATTTTATTTTGACCCTTTATCTTAAAAATCTGCCATTTCATCCAAACTTTCTGATGGGTGAATTTAACCCGATAATGAATTCACAATCATTATTTTTTGCATTCACCATATTTGAAATTCCAATACCAATTAAATTATGCATCCTAGTTTGCATTAGCTGGAATTACATTTTTTTTCAAATTAACTTTTTTCTTAATAAGCTCTCAACAAAAAATAATGTTAAGATTACCATTGTAATGATAAGTAATGAATGAAGCCTATCAGCAAATTAAGTTGTTTGAGACTCTATTTTAAGTTTTAATTTCATATATTTTTAAATATTATAACGAAATATACATATTTTCAAAGATACTACATAAAATTACATATTTTGCAAGTTTTTTTTTTTGTGGTATTATTTTTATGTATTTCTTGGGGATATTACTTTTAAATAATATGTCAATAATTTCCAGGCAACCTGTACTTTCATAAAGAAATGTGTACAGTGAAATGATGGCCATGAGGAATGTCCAAGTCATAGAGGATTAAAGATGCTGTAATGTGGCTTTGTGTTTGACGTTTCTCCCCCTGTGAAGCTAAGAGAATGTGGCGTTTCTAGATAGTGGCCTCAGCAGCAGGTCTCTCACCTGGCATGTGAGTTTATAAAAACATGTTGACGAGTTGTAAAAACAATAATTTTTGAATCTGATTAGCTCATTATCCCGTTGTTCTTGGAAAGAGAAAAGAAACGGATATAAAGCAGCCAGAAAAAGAACAAATTATGGAAATGGAACCCAAAATCAATCAAGGAAATGTAATTTGAAGTCTGTCATAAATTTGAAAAGCAAAAAAGACCAACCATGCCCATACATGCAAGTGTATTATTAATACCGGCTATTATTTTTGAGATAAAATATTTAACCTAAAAGTGAAAAAAAAGGAATTCTAGGAAAATGAATTAAAAATATTTAGTGGTCTGATGTTCAATTGCTTCCAAAGAGCCAGCAACAGTGGAGGTTTCGTTGAAAATTTCTAGTGTTTGTGTTTTATCTAAAATCAGTTATATAATTATATTTATTTTAAGTCTTAAATTAATGGGCAATTTAAGTGATGTAAAACAAACTAATAATGCAATACAACTCATTAAAAAAGTAATTGTATGTGTGTATATCTATAAAGATGTTTTTCTATTACTTCCTTCGGAAATTTGCAGCCTACTAATATTTGTTTAAATAATCTATCTTTGTATTATAAACACGAGAAAATAATGTTATGTATTTTCATATTACATATTTTACCACATATGTATTTTATAAGTTAATACTACATAAAATTACAGACTACAGGTATGAATTGTGAGTATTTTGATGACAAAATAAAAACTTAGATTTTATTAACTTTTGATGCCTGTTATAAGGTATTAAAGTACTGCAATCTTTAAATATAATCTATTTCATAGGAATAGTTAAGTTGTATTACTCTCACAGCTGTGAAGACAATAAAATAAATTTTGTGTTTTATCACATAGATTTTATAAATTTTAAATAATAAACGTGTATTATAGGCTCTAAAGTCAGCAATTAACTCAGCACTAGCATAAATAACTTAAATTTGAGGAAATGAGACTCAAATCTAAGCCTGGTATACTATGTGGACTTTTTTTGTTTGATTTCCCATATCCTCTAATGAAAGTGCTGGCACATTTATTTAAGTTTTTTCATCCTCATCCTGTCCTATTAGATTAAATATTAACTAATGGCCAGATCAGTGACACTAGAGTAAACATAAAAATACTAGCTGCAAAAATAAATAATTGAAAACTTGAATTAAAATATATATTTATGAGCTAGTTTAAAAGTTATCAAATATAAAATAATGCATATTTTTAAATTGTAGAAGGGAACCACACTCCTTTAAATACCCAACTAAAAAAATAATTAAAATATGCTACTTATTAGTAGTGTAAAAGTTTGAAATTGTTGCATCATTATATTAAGAATAAGTGTCAAGACTTAGGTTATCATACATACGTAGTAAGATCTTCTCTAGTTTTGCGATAGCTTTCCACACCAGGTTTAGCAATTTCTGGGGCAATTTTTTTGTTTTTATCTTTCTTTTTCCTGTTAACTACTTGAGATATCAAAATGGCACAGTGTTTAGGAAGCAACTGCAACAAAATACTCATTTTACACATTTATCAGGTACCCAGACATAAACAAGTTGAAACCAGATTAAGAAATTAAACAAAAACTTAAAATAGTTACTTCAATGGAGGTTAAATATACATTATATAATCATATAAATTAATTTTTGCAAACAAAAATTTAATAAATGAACCATATTCTTGGTATTCACTATTTGAAAGGGATAAATTGTTCAGATGTCTAGACTCTTAACAATTAGTAGTTCGTAGTTATAAACACAACTTAGATTTTTATATGATGGCTAGGTGTGAAATGATCATGATCTTGTATTGTACAGGAGTGAAACAGGACAAAATAAAATACTATGTTCAGTTTACAAAAGTGTATACAGTATTAAGACTTTTATAATTAAAATTTATATACTGGCTCATAATATAAGTTACCATGATAATTTTTCAAATGATATGACATATTGACATTTGCTAGAAAATTTTATCTATAAGACTGTAGATAATAAAAATAGCTCTTGGGTGTCTTGAGTTCAATCTGAATCCCCAAGTCATGACTAAAAAGTTTTCAAAATATGAAGTGTTTCATGTGGTTAAAAAATTGTTCCATTTAAACATTTACAAGTACAACTTACACAGAAAAATATGTCTAAAAATGAATAAATGAGCCTGTTTGTATTTTAATAATATATTATTGTTCTCCCTTTGCTGATTTTAATAACCGCCTGGCTAGAATTTTAAAATATTGCTTAGTATAACCCTACCCCCACCCAGCTAGCTAAGTACAAATTTTTGCCTACGAACAACATTTACTTTTTATTAGTCAATTCTACATAGGAAATTTGAAAAAAATTATATTTTGTTTAAGCTTGTCAGCCATTTACAAATCTTTGCTAAACAAGTTATACTCAAAGTATCTTAAATGTTTAAAAATCTACTTTAATAGACTCTAGCAACATACAGTCCATTGGACAACCTATTCAGATTCCTTCATCACTTATATCTAGAAGAAATAAAATCATTTTACTGGTACGGTTTTGATACACTGTAAAGGTATTATTCCTGATGTCAGAAAATACTAACTTTGAGTTAATGAATTTAATTTAAAAGAGATCAGTAGATGATGGTTAAGTAGCAAAGAACCCATATGATAATGCGGATAAATATATTGCCAGCTACATATTTATGAGGAGTGTGTTGAAATATACCACATTTGTACATATGTCTGGGGATATAAACGGTTGGGAGAGGGGG
>CABFOV010002382.1:6939-19777 GCA_902141375.1 Timema poppense | reverse complement strand
GGGCAAGTCAAGTTATTGCCATTGTGAAAGTTATTTTTGGTAAAGTTCACTTAATTTACCATATAAAAGGAAATAATTATAAAGATGAGTGTGTAAATCATGATAGAAAAGTAAAGCCTAGCACTAGAAATATAGGTCTTGTTCTTAAAATAGGGCTGTGATTTTAAATGTAGGACAAAGTTCTACAATATCACAAAAAATTAACAAAAAATGCCAATCTTTGTATAGACTATTTTTTTTTTAACTTATCATCAAGGTCTAGTCATTTAAAATCAATAATTATATAAATGTCAAAATGTATTTAATATAAACAACCAATTTAAGTTTTTGATTTAATTGTAGACATATAGAGAATTAAAGTATAATGATAAGTCTCTATGTTCCTAACAGTGGCAAAAAGAAATTGGAACTAGAGTAACCAGAATAAAGAAAAAATTGATAATAAAGAGTCAATAATAATGAAATTTCATCAAAGGCAATGTTATAAAGTCAAAACATCTTACCTTGTCACTCATTAAACACTGTTCATCACAAATAGTAGTAATGATGTTTTTTGCTTCTTTAGCCATTTCATCCAAAAACATGTTTACAACAGATAAACTTCTTTCCCGAATATGATGTCTCTGAAATAAAATTATTTTTACTGTCCAAGAAATAATAAATATTAAAAAAGAACTTTATTTGATGAAATTCAATATTAAAAAATACAATTATTGAAGAGAACTCAACTCTAATATACTGAGAATGAGAACTCAATTCTTAGATACAGAGCGAGTGAGCAATTATAGTTATTGTTGATGGTTGATTAAAGTGAGATGGAAGAATATGCAATTAAATTTCAGTATGGTTGCAGCTTTTATATAAAACAACTTTTTGGATAAACTATATAAAACAGCCACGTGATGAACTTGGCAAATTAAAAAAAAAGGAAAATAGTTCACCTGGGTGAAAAACCAGTAATAAAAATAATCACCTTTATGGTACAGGCTCTGGATCAAATCCTTACCTTTCAATTATGAGTTAGAGGTGAAAACAATACACTCACCATGCCAGTAACAATGATACTCGCATGTAAAATAAACAGAAAATTAAATTTTAATTTTTTTTTAAATATGTTTAACTTTCACATAATTAAACTTACCTCTTCTGGACAAAGTTCATGAGTGCAGCTTTGAAAGTGACCACATATAAGCGGGAATGCAACTATATAACGATTTTGAGCAGGGAATTCCAGACACATATGGAATTGGTCTTCAAATATTTTGCTGTAAAAACTAAAGAAAAATATACAATATAACTAACGTGCATTACCATTAAGTTATTCCAAAGTAAATAGAATATAAAAGCACAGAAACTAAAATAAAAAGTAGATCAACTTTGGATCTATAAAATATGTTGCATATTTCTTATTTCTATTTATTTAGGGTATTTAATGTGCACTTTCTGAACCAACTGATTATATCAGCACACAAGAATTTTTATTAGTGTTTGTCAAAGGGCATACCAATTTTGCCGGGAAAGGTATTTTCACATACCTTTCAGGGTTATTTTACATGCCACAATCGATATGGGACTAATGGCTTTAATTACCCTCCAAAGGAAGCTTTGCTATGGATTTTTATCGCTCAAGAAAAATCCATCAACCCTGGTTGGGTTTTAACCCACAAACATCGGTCTTGAGGCGATCACTTTATCCCAAGAACACCAAGGTCGACTATATTTCTTTAATATAATGAAGTAATAATCACAAGAAGAGTAGCCATGACTCCTTAACATTAATTTAATCAATACATTCATCAAAAATATCTTCTTAGGTCTGAATGACTTAGCCCCTAACTCAACAAAAAGTTTAAGATATAGAGAAAATTAAACAAATGAAGTTTGAGAAATTATATTTGAATATTATCAGCAATAAAACTAAAAAATATTAAATTATATTAATTAAAAAATAACAATCTGGACACAGGAATGAAACCCTGGACCTTTGGATTTGCACACCAATGCTACAAAGTAAGGGCCCCCTTTACGGCGTTCTGCTAATACGACGGTTTCCAATTTTAGACATGCTTCACTATGTCCGGCGTCTATCTTGCTCTTAAGGCAACTTTCAAGATATCGTCTGCTCACTATGTGCAAGAAAGAGAGAAACTTTTTGGCATTTCTTTCTCTCACACACTATTGTGTAAGAGAGAAAAACTTGTGGTTATTTCTCTCTTTCCTACACACTTTTAATACTCGTTCACAAATTTTGAATGACTATTAGATATATTAATGTATTTTTAGTTAAATAAAATGTGTTAGTAAAAGTTTTGAATATCATTGGTAAGCTCGAAAATGGTGAATTGTGTCTTTAAATAAATTGATGTAGGTTAATATAGTAAAACTTCCTTCAGGCTAGTATTGGGAACACTCAATGGCAGCAGCCGAGTCACATAATGTCTTTGGCCGTCATTTTATGTTGATAATTTAGTCTATTTAAAACATTTGTGCATCAGCTTTTTAAATAGGTTGGATTATTATATATAGTACTGGTACTAAATAATATTTTAGGCCTACTACTTACAATGACTTTTAAGTGTAGTAGTGATAAAAAGAGGACTTGTAAACCTCTTACTTTAAATACAAAACTAGAAATTATTAAACTAAGTGAACATGATACCTTTGGCCGGGATCGGTTATAAGCTAGGCTTGGCTCACACAACTGTTAGTAAAATCGTGAACGCTAAGAAAAAAGCGTTGAAAGAAATTAAAAGTGCTACACCAGTAAACCCTAACGTTATAAAACGTGATCACTTTATTGCTGGAACGAAAATACCTTTACTGATGTGGATTGAGGATCAAACCAAACACAACGTGCCTTTAATCAGGGCCATCATTCAGGGCAAGGCCCTAAGCTTATTCAAAACTTTGAAGGCTAAGAGAGGCGAGGGCGTTGCTGATGATAAATTCGAAGCTAGCAGATGCTGGTTTAATAGATTTAAACGAAGAAGCAATATCCACAACACCAAAGTGCAGGGTGAAGCAGCTGGTGGGGATACAGATGCTGCAGAAAGTTATCCATGTGAACTAAATAAGATCATTGAAGATGGTGAATATACCAAGCAGCAGAGTTTTAACGTGGAAGGAACAGGCCTCTACTCGAAGAAGATGCCATCTAGAACATTTATTGCTAAAGAGAAGTCAATTCCTGGCTTCAAAGCTGCAAAAGATAGGTTAACTCTTTTGTCAGGGGCTAATAAGCTGGTGATTGCAAGTTAAAACCGTTGATTTATCACTCAGAAAATCCTAGGGCCCTAAAGAACTATGCTAAAGATAGCCTCCCTGTTTATTAAAAATCTTCTCGGTCCCAGCACAGATTTATCCGATTGCCAAACCCTTCTTTCACCTTTGATAATAGGTGTATTAATCACAACTTGTGAATGTGTGGAATGCCAGGCCTCCACCTTGGTTCGGATTCCACCTTAAACTGTAGGGCCTCCATTTCATCTCGCAATCACCCTACCATTGCACATTAGTATAGGTGTGTATAACCCGAAAGGGTAGTAAGACGCGGTGCTAATAATAATATAATAACAATAATAATATTATAAATCCAATTCAAAAGCTTGGATGACTATTATTCTTTTCTCAGATTGGTTCACGGATTATTTTAAGCCCACAGTAGAGGCTTATTGCAAGGAAAAAAAGATTCCATTTAAGATTTTACTACTTACAGACAATGACCCAAGCCACCCTAGTTCTCTTATTGGTATGTACAAGGAGAAAAATGTCCTTCCTGCAAATACAACTTCAGTACTGCAGCCTATGAACCAAGGTGTAATATCAGCGTTTAGATCCTTTTACCTAATAAAAACTTTCCCTAGGATTATAAATGTCTTAGACAATGATACTCTAGATGGGCCTAAACAAAACAAATTAAAGGCAGTTTGGAAAGGCTTCACAATTTTGGATGGTATAAAAATGATTAGAGATGCATGGGAGGAGGTTGGAAAAGGATAATTCATGAACTGGACGACTTTCAAGTCTTTGAGAATCCAGTAGAGGAAGTAGCTCAGAATGTTGTGGAAATGGCAAAGAAATCAGAATTGGAAGTCAAGCCTGAGGATGTGGTAGAATTGCTTGTCTCTCATGTCAAGGCCCTAACAAACAAAGATATTCTTTTGATTGAAGAGCTAAGAAGAGGTGTTTTGTAAAGAGGAGTCCAATCCTGATGATAGTCCTACTGTGGCTATAGAAATGACGACCAGTGAATTAGAAGAAGCTATCAAATTTATAGAATTGGGGATGGCAGCTTTTGAGAAGATTGACCCAACTTTTGAAAGAGGTTTTAAACTAAATGCAAGCCTTCATAACAATATTCCATGCTAGAAGGAAGCCGGCAATCCATGGGGCAAAATTAATTGTTTTCCTACTTTAAGAAAGTACCATCTCAACCTTCAACTGAAACAGCTAGTCTTGAACAACCATCATCATCAATTACCTTCAACATCAATATAAACCTCTGCAAGAGCCTCATTCAATCCTCCATCAACAAAATGAATACGATTAATTGAAAAGTAAGATGATAAAAATGTGCCATCTCCTTCATCCTTCCTACAATAAATAAGCTTAATTTATATTCATCAGTCACTTTTAAGGTAAACAAAGTGTGTACTGTAGGCTATAATACATATTACTTTTGTATTGGTTTTTAGGCCTACTATACCACACTTATGATAGCACAAACATGTTATTAGGATTTTATAAGCATTTCAAGTTAAAAAAAGTTATGTACCGCTTTGCAGCGATTTCCGCTTTACAGCAGGGCCTTGCAACCTAACCTGCCATATTAGCGGTGACCTACTATACTACTAAATGTGTGCCTGCAAAGAAGCAAGTATAGATATTATCCATCAATGTTTTTGTCATAAAAAGGCTTTTTGGATATGTATTTCTAGCTTGAGCCTGCAGAATTGAACAAAATTATTTAAGTTCTCCTGTTCTATGCCTTTCACTTTCTAAATTTTGCAGTCCTGACCTTGTGGGACTAACCCTCTGTATTATTTTCCAGGTCTATGGGCCCTCAAACTATAGAAAGCACATTTGGCCTCATCTAGTCAAATGGTTAGATAAATAAACAAGCCATTTAGATGATAATATTTAAAGAGTGAAGAACTTGCATTTTCATCAGAGGACTTATCCTACCCCCACCCATTTAAATATAGGACAAGTGATTTCATTACCAAATAATTTGGGCTGAGCACATCTTTTTTTGAAAAATGTTCGGTATTGCAATTTAAAAAAGGATAATTAGTTTCATTACCAAAAAAGTACGATGTTTGATGACAAAATTTTCTCGTTTGTAAATTCTCACATTAAAGTTATGTAGAAGTTAATTTTTCCCTAAGAGTGTTTGGGTTGAATGCAACTTTATTTTAAAAGTATTGGGGAGTTTATTTCTCCATTAAAATGGTATGTATTGTTCACAAAATAAATAACAAGATTATTATTAATACATTTAACTGGTGTTGGACTTGTAAAAACTTTATCTCAAGTCCAGTATTGCAATCTTGCCTCCGGGGACAATTTTCATTAGTTGTATTGAGAATAACTTTGGCAATTGGTGTAAGTATCAGCTACTCAGCTCTACCCACAATCACAGCCTGATGGCACCGATATCAGGTTATAGTATTGTGTCCAAGTTGTTATTTTTCACTTAATTAAATTTGATTCCCATTTCAGTAATTATCCTGCGGTCACCCATTGTCTATCAGTTTGTGATCTATATGAACTCAAACTTAAATGTGCTGTCTTAGGCACTAATAGCGTCACTCGTATAAAGAGCCTGTAAAAAGTATATTAATAAATTTAATACATTTACCAAAATATGGACAAGTCTGAGGTTTCCACAAGAATTTCGTCTAGATAGTCAATCATTTTTGTGTGAAATACAATGGTATCAATTAAAGATGCCAAATCTCTATTTTCAGCAAGTACTAGAGGAGATTTACTGACTGAGGTGTATGCTTGCAGTCGAAACCAATCCAAACGAATAGCTCGAAAATCAAAAAGTTCATTTTCCTCCACTGAAACAGATTAAACTTATTTTAGGAAAAACAATTAGGTATTAATATCATTGTATTACCTCTGAGGTTGTCAACAGTCTTACTCCAAAATGTAATGCTTATTTAGATCAATGCAGGTAAAACCACATTTGTAAAAAGTGTTCTAACTAGGTTCGGTGGCCGTATGGTATGGCGCCAATCTCGCAAGAGACTCGACTGCCAAAGACGAGAAAATCGAGGTTTGAATACAGGTCAGGTTTATTGATGGTAGCTTTTCTTAAATGGTTTTCCATTCTCCCCACAAGCAAATACAGGTACACTTCCTCAAAATTCCACCTTCCTCATACATAACACATGAACAAAAATAGTACATATGCGTATTGCCCAAATGAGTAGAAAGATGCATTGCTAAAAAAAAACAGGTATTTTATTTACCCCATCTTGAAGGAGTTCTCTGTACCCTGACTGTGAATAGTTTTTATTTTTTGCTTTGAGTCTTACCACCCATCCAGTCTATCCATGTATGTGTGTGTGTGTGTGTGTGTATATATATATATATATATTAACACTACATCTTACTACCTGTTTGGGTTATACGGATATATACATGTTAATTATGATTATGGAATAAGGATGATAACAGTAGAATTAGGAATAAATGTACAGACATGTACATAGGAGAGCAAAACAAATTTTAAGAAAGAAACAACCTAAGAATACCCAGTCATAATTTGAACCCCTACCTCTCTTTTAATGGCAAATCTGACTAGATAAGTTTGGAATTTAATTTGTATGTCTACTGGTGTGGGTCCCGTGATTAGTATCAGGGTGGTGAAAAAGGTGCCTTGTTATCTTACCCACCCTCCATACCATACATTTAGTACTTGAAAGTGGAGACCCTTGAAGTCCATACTTGTGAATCAAGCCCCTGATAGCCTTCACTAACATTCATCATATATAATCAGTCTAGCATCAGGTCTCAAACATATTATCCTGCCTGGCACCATAAAAACTGATTAGCAAGCAGTAAATTAATATTTGGTCAAGTAATGGATAAACTCGTAATTAGCAGGACAGAGTGCTGGACTATAAAATGATTATATGAGTGGACAAAGCAGTTGAGTGACAGATTAATTTCTTTCTCAACAATCAGAAACTATGTGGACCAATTTTTCGAAGATTTTTAAATATATATTTGAGTTGGTTGGGTAGGTCAACTGACCGAAACCACTTGGGTCAGCTGCTCAACAATATAATTCAGAGTTAGCAAACCAATAGACAGCAAACTGGTCAACAAACTGCTCAGCATTCAGAAATTATGTGAACCAAATGGCTGATACAAGTATAATCAAGTGATGCTCAAAGAGAGATTACAAGGTGGTTGAAAATCAACTGGTCGACAGAAGAAAATAAAGGGGTAGTTAGACAAACAGAAAGACCGATGTAAAAAACTTGGGCCAACTCTAAAAACTCATGTTATAGAATGTCATTATATAGATATGAAAAAATAATAGAAAATAGGTCACAAATAAGATAAAAACATTAAACATATTCACAAACACCTCAATATTTTGATACCAAATGACATCTTCCACAGGAAGTGATAGACTGAAAAGGAACTTTGCTTCAGTGGTGATAGCTTTGTTGTTGAAGTATGAAAACTTTCCTGGTGGATTAAAAATTCGCTTGGTGGCAGGTAGTGTTAGTGTAGAGCAAACAATTTTTATCAAAACTAACCAATACTAATATAATTTAAAGGCACATTTATAATAAACTAACGTTATCAAAGCTATTGAATGATTAAATTACCTAACTTGAATTAACTTAAATTGTATGTGTGTTTGCACACATATATGCACACACAAAGCACACACAAGCTTGTGTGAATGCTGCAAACATAAAAAGTTTACTGTCCTAAGAATTATAACAAATGTGTTAGTTAGATTTAATTAATATATGGCACACATAATCGGATATAATTTTAATTTGGATAAAAATTTTACTAAAATGACAATATGGCTTTTGATTTTTCCTAAACATATTAGATCTTCTAACTATTAAATTGTGAAGCTAGATCTATTTGTATTCAGATGAAACTTAATTATAAGAAAATATGATAATTATAGTAAAAATCAAGGTTATTTTACAACTTAAAGGGTTATACACAAAAAAGTGATAATTTTACCAATATACGGTAAACTTTAATTACTAACTTCTCTTTATTAAAATAGACACGAATTACTGTTATTAAACAATATTATTATTATTATTATATTTTATCTTACTTATTTCAGGCCCTATGAAAACTAACTTATTAGTATATTGTATTAGAAAAAATCAACAAAACTGATATGAATATAAATTGAGCTAACTCAAAAATCTATAAAGAATTTGAAGTGTAGCACGCTATTAAAAAAATCTTAGAATTTGATAAATAGAAAATAATTGTATAGACATATATGAATGATTTTTATCTGTGGTAAAATTCACAAATTGGAATCATAAGTTATTTTCCGCACTACTTCATATGCTTTCAGTCCCTCCTCTCTCTTCCACAGGGTTTTTATTTCTATTGTGAAAATACATAATTTCAAAACTTTACAAAATATTGAAGAATTAATGTGGCTCAATAGTGAAGCATTTGTCACTGGTAGCCAACTTATAAAGTTTATTATATTGTTAGAAAAAAGGCATTAGTTATTTGGGTTTGTTAGAAACATGTGGCACTAGTTGGCCAAAAGTCTTCCCTCCCCTGCAGATTACCATATAATATGGCAGGTATGTTTGTGGCTTTTTATCATGATAGTCTGTTACAAATGTTGTAGATGCAATTTTGAAAAGTTGTTGACATATAAACAATGACACTAAGATCACACTAAAGTCTTGACACATAATTTATCAATAGCCTGTAATATAGGAATTTTTGTAATATTACTAAAACCTATAACTGTCACTCAGGAAATGAAGAGAATTACAAAATGTTTGTGTATATTTAATGAATATTATTATTATCATCTCAGTGTAGTAGGTTAGCTAATCTGACACCTTAGTTAAGTCGGTAGCTCTCTGTCTACTGAGTTGATGGTCCCAGGTTCTATTTCTAGCATGGCCGAGAAATGTATCATTGGTGAAATGTGGTTCTACCCTTTCAGTGATGAATTAACAGCCGCGGAGTGGATTTTGCGCCTGTGCTAGTCTTAAGTTAGATTATAAGGCATATGAAGCTATGACAGACCTAGCAAGTCGGAAGTGGAAAATATTATGGCCTGTATAAAAAAGTGACCCAAACCAAAGGCGAGATACAGTAATAAAAGTAAAGTAAAGTAGGTTGGCTAGTTAGAAAGCGAGGCCATGGTAATGAAGTTTGTGAGGAGCATGTCAGCTGACACAAGGAAAAACAGGTTCGAGAATATAGTTGCTCAGGCAAGAGTGGTAGTACAAGAAGTACATAATATAGTAGAGCAAGCAAGGCTGAGATGGTAAGGTCATGTAATGAGGGTGGAAAAGGAAAAGAATATTAAAGAGAATGATGGAGATGAAGTATATAGGAAAAATACTGCAAGGAAGATCAAAATAGAGATATAGGGAGCAGATAACAGAATGTGTAAAAGTGAAAAAGGGAGACTGAAGGAAGGAAAGAGGATGATGGAGGCATTTTAATAAAATGACTCGGTCTTAGGCCATACGCAATTGATGATAAGGAATGCCATAAGTTAGACTGTGATTTTAAGATTTGTTTGTATTAATTCATATGTAAACCTTAATAATACTCCTTGCTGATAAATAGAAACTACCTAAATAAACTCAATGATGGTGTTTTACAGTTTTTATAAGCATTTCATGATCATTCAAATTGTGTGAAAAGTAAAATACCTTGCTTCACTGAGAGGTTAGTAATGGTGTTGCACAATGAAGACAGAATACTGCTTTCATCCTCAGGACACACTTGCAAATTTTGGATCATCTGGTTCAAAGCAATGGCGTCAAATCCAGCCAAATATTGAACATAGTATCTCTGCATCACTTGACTATATTTCCGTACTAGTACTGTAAAAATAAAATACATATAATGTAAAAAAAAGTTATGAATATAAAACATTATATCAAAATAGTTATTAAAATATCATCTGAAAAAAAAATAATTATTAGTGTTGCTGCTATTGTTATTATTATTGTTGTTATCATAATCATTATTATTATTATATTATTATTAATAGCCCCCCGTCTTACTACCTGTTTGGGTTATACGCACTTACGTTGATATGTAATGGTAGGGTGATTGTGAGATGAAATGGAGGACCTAAAGTTTAACGTGGAATCCGAACCACAGTGGAGGCCTGGCATTCCACACATTCACAAGTTGTGATTAATACACGTCTTGTCAGAGGTGAAGGAAGGGTTTGGCAATCATATAAATCTGTGCCGGGACCGAGGATTGAACCCCAGACCCCCAGAAAAGAAGTCCAACACCTTACCCTTAGATTGCCAGGTCACCTACTATGAATTAATTAAGTTCACTAACAATATTTTGCCAGCCCATTAAAAACTGACCTAAGCAATAGAACTTACTGGCTTGCTTTCTTTTTCATTTTGAATGCTACAAAATATTTTTTAGGATCTCAACTAAACACACATTAGTAATCTAAGAGAAATAGTGATAATCTTAAATAGTCTACAAATGTTAGCATAGTGCTAACTTCAAAGACATGGTGAGGATATTAAATATTTTATAATGTTAGCTTTACTAATATAGCCTAATATTTGGGATATTAAATTATTTGTATGTCTTGTCTTGGTATCATTAAGAGTAGGGTTCTTTAATCTTTGAGAAAGTAAATTTCAAAAAACACATAACTATTGGCCTCTGCACACCAAGCAAACAATAATTACAACATTACTTAAATGTTGGTTATGTGAATTTGCTTAGTTATGGGCTGTATGCATTTGCACAACAGCTACTTAGTTTTATTTATTCCCACTTGTAGTGTATGAATGGTCATGTTAATTGATACTCAACCAATACCCTTAATTTAGTGTGAAATGTACTATTATTTTTCCATCTTATGTATTAGTTGCTCAGAAAATGAATGATTTATGCAAATTTATGGAAATAAAAGGTTTATGCAAATCCTTGTAATACATTTTTTTAGTAATATGGTTTTATCATTATGTTTATGTCTAGCAAGTTTTTTTTAAATAGAGAAGAGTTTAAATTAGGGATGGGACCCTTGAGTCCTTAAGGATATTAGAGATTTGAAATTCAAATCTTTGTAAACCAGTTTTTCAATTCAATTTTCAGGATATGATATCTAGATGGAGTAATTCTCACTAAAAAGTATAAATAATAGCTTTGGCTATTTGATAATTAAATGAACTTTAGTTTGATATAAACATATTTTGTACCCCAGTCACAGTGAAATTATTTTGAAAAGAAGAAATTAAGTTATGATGTCAATAATGTTATCTAAAATTATGAATGGGTTTTCATGTATATTAACAAAAACAACTTAGTTATTTGTATTAATGAGCCTTAAAATTAAAATAATATAATATCGTGTGTATATCAGTACCTGAGAATTGTTGACTCAATTATTAAAAAGTTTAAGGTACCAGTATTACCTTTCAACCAAGATATTTTAATACCGTGAACTTCAACGAAGAAAAAAGTTAACATTTAGAGCCTTAGGAAGCTGCATGTGGCAATGAAAACTAGTTTTTAAATGTGTTGTGTGTATGAGTGTTTGATCTAAACAATTTCTACTCCAGTATCACTCGAGTAAGAATCCCTTCAACTTTAAACCACTATAAAATGTTAGTATTTCTCATTTATACACAAAAATGACAAGTAGTTATAAGTAATGTTAATATTAGGAAATTGGTATAGTAATAAAAAATAAAACCGATTATAAATTACCTCTTAGTTCTTCCATATGAAACAACAACTCTGGCATTTGCCTGTCAACCAAATCTTCGGTTGTTTTACCCTTGCTTTTTTGCAATGGAGGATTGTCGTTGTGTCGTAATAACCAATAAACTTCATCTCTTGCAAAACAAAGTCCAATGAAAATCAACAATGCCTAGAATGTAAAACAATTAAATATTATAAATATATGAAATTGTGTGTTAAAAATGTGTATTTAAATATAAAGTGTGTACCAGTTGGATTTATATAAGTTGGGGCAGAAACAATTAGATGACTATGCTGAGGAAAGTGATAGGCAATGTGCTGAGGTTTGCTTGACGTCCAGTGGAGGTCACTTGAGTTACATTATATTCAAACAGTTAAAAGTTTAGTATGTAAGTTGCTTTTATTTAGATAGTCAATATTTACATTTCAATAAAAGTGCTAATTGTAAGTTACTAATCGTCTAATTTTATAGTCCCCACCCTATAATACTGGTTACTGATACGATACGAGGCCTTTCCATAAACTTCTTGAACTTATTTTTTATAATATTTTTGGGCCTACCTACATCTACTTATTCAGCCTTGTCGCCTTCAAAGTATTCTCCTCCTTGGTTGTTACACAAGGTGTTTTTTGGGGCAATCATGGGTCCGAGATTTTTCCTTGAAATCTTCAATTGTATCGAGTTTTCATCCTTTCAACATAGATGTTAGTTGTGGAAACAGGAAAAAGTTAGCGGAGGCAAGGTGAAGCAATTAGGGAGAATGGGGAAGCAACCACGGTTTGTTTTTCCATAGCCCGGGCCTCTTTCTCTTGACATTTTCTCTCAAATATCTCAACACTTAGAGATAATTGACTGTGTGTCCCTATGGTAAAAAAAAAAAAAAAA
>CABFOV010002381.1:57594-86768 GCA_902141375.1 Timema poppense | reverse complement strand
AGATACAGCACTGTTCAGTCTTGCATGATATTTCCTCTTTTAGTTGCTCGGTCAATTTCATAGAGGCATGTTGTTGTTATCTAGTGCGGGGAGGACATAGTGAGTTGAAGCAGCTGAATGGGGCCTAAGGTGAGTTTACTTGCTTTACTCTTCGTACACTTTTGTAGCTTATTTCCAATAAATGCTAAAAAAATAAAATTTTTATAGGGTTTATTTGCATTAGAAGAGGAATGTTAATTTATTCCATATAAAGTGCATGAACCTGTTAGCTTAAATTTAGCTTATTTTTATATATTTTAGTCTGTGAGGCACAATATTTTTTTATATTCTTTGTGATAGTTTAATAATTCAAAGTAACCTGCAATGTTCCAGACAAACAGATACGACTTACGACTGCATCTATTTCTACTCCCTACTTACCATCTCCACAAAAGATCGCTAGGACCCGTATCTGCTGCATCGTGGGCTAAGGTACCAAACTTGTCTGGTCTGGTTTGCTACTAAAGGGAACGTGTCATAAATGGCTTATCACTATTCTTTGAAAAAATGTGAGCACATCTCCTCTAAGCTCTACCTTCTTACTCCTACTTCATCAGTGTTAATATACGGATGGGTAGTAAGGTGATGTGACACACACACACACACACAAACTATACAGTAAGCCCTCAATTTTATGGACTAATTGGGAGGCAAACCTATCCGTAAAATTTGGGTGAAAAATTTAGTGAGTTGAAAAATACAAGTAAAAAATATGTTTTGCGTTAGTAATGCATTTTCATTACAATGAGTTGAGTAAAAGAAAGTTAATAATACACACATTAAAAATAGCAGTACGGTCGGTCTTTGCATTTAATTTCTCTTCGAAGTTAAAAAAATTTAACTGTGTGAAACAAACTTATACATTTTTAGTTGATTGTATTTATAATGCTTCCTTTAGCCGTCTTACATGTTGGTAATAAAGCCGCATCTCTATGTCTGTAGTCATACTCAGATAATTTACAACCTTATCTAATGCTTCTCTAACTTCAGAAACCTTATGAGTCTCTCTTGTACAATCTTCCTCTTCGTCCTCATCATCTTCATCTTCAGGTCTTGTAGCAGCTCATATCTTATACAATCTCTTCCTCAGTCATTACGTAGTGTCCAGGTTCCCCCTCGTCTGCTTTCAGCCACTCTTGAATTTGTTCTGCAGTTGGACCCATTTCTCATCCCATCAACAACTGCTCTTCAAAATCTTGTCCTTCCAATCCTTCCAAATCAATTTCACCATCATTGTCCAACAGAATATTTTTCCACGTGTTAGAGAGAGTCGTGTTTTTGGTATTTTGCCAAGAACTGCTCCATTTGAAAATGGTCGATTTAATGGTATAATTCCTTATGTTATCTAGTGTACTCTTACCCCTAGTATCCTGCAGCACGTCAGCAGGCTCTTCAAGTACCGCTATGATTTATTTTAAGAACTTATTCGTGTGCAAAAGCTTACAGGTCATTATAACTCATTGATCCATAGGTTTGATAAGCGAAGTAGTGTTAGGGGTAAGGCCATTGACTTGATTTTTCCATCAAAGCTGCAAAGTATCTCACAGCTTGGATGTGATGAAGCATTATCCAAAAGTAATAAAGCCTTAACTTCTTCCTGTGGGATCATAAGAACTTTTGTTTGGTATCATATAACTGCAGGTACAAAGTGGAGGTTAGACCAATCCTTGAATATTTCTTGAGTCAACCAGGCCTTTGTAGAACTGTTGTACAGCACAGGCAGGTCATCCATAATACCCTACAGAACTCATGGTCGTTTGGATTTGCCAACTACAACAGTTTTTAACTGGTGACTACCATTAGGTTTGGCACAAACAAGATCAGAAAACCTTTCTTTGCACAGCTTTCTTCTTGGAACTGAGGTTTCATGTCTAAAATCCTGTGTGTTTTTTCAGGCAAAGACCTCAAAAAAAACACCAGTTTCATTTGAGTTGTACAACTGAGATAACATCAGTCCTGTTTCATTTATAATTCGATTCAACTTTCCCCTGAATGGTTGCACATTACCAAAATCAGCAAGCAATGATTCACCGAACTTTTTCTTATTATTTGTGATGTTATGTCTCCTACAAAAACGCCCCAATCAACCACCGCACGCTGTAAGTCCTGATACATTCAAATGTTTAGTTAGCCTTTCAGTTGCAGCCTGAATTTCAACATCCCGTACACCGACACCACTTGTTCTCTGTTACAAATACTATTTATAAATTGCTTCTTCTAATTCTTTCTCTTTTGGTGATTTCATGTTTTTTCTTTAGTTAATTCCGCTGGTTGAAGGCGTTACATCATAAAGAAAACAGTTTCACTTTTACCTTAAGTTATTTTATGTTAGAGAAAGTATATTTTGCAATTGAAAATTAACTGCAATTTAACTGATACCCCACTTTCTATTTTGTCAATGATTTTTAGTTTGGTACTTAAACTAAGAGAGGTTCTTTTCTTTGGTGGAGCCATTTTAAACACACACAGTTAAGTAAATATATGAAAATAAATACTACACGTAAAACACCGAAACCACCTGAAACCGGTTTTGAGTGGTGTGCACTAGGTGGTGACAATTAGAGGGTAAGTCATACCCTTTCCCTTTCACAACCCCGGATTTTACGGACTTGTTGACCAATCTCCGTAAAATCGCAAATGACAAAAGCTGTCTGTTAAATACGAAGTCTGTAAAATTGAGGGTTTACGGTAATATCATCTCAGTTAAATCCTACATCCTTATTATTTGGATCTGTTGTTGTAGAAGTTCATCTGGCTATAAATAAATTGTTTGTATGCTACTTCTATTAATAAGATCTCTGAATTCGTGTTCTTATCATGATATACATAATACTGTACCTCAAATAATAAAATATCCTAGATATTTTTTCCCTGATATTATTGAAAATTAACTTAATTTTTACAAAGCTATGTGCTGAACTAACTTCATTATTATATAAGCTATACATTTCTCTATTTCTTTAATGATTTCCTATATATAATAAACATTACTTATTTCAAAATGCTTTTCAATCTTATCATAATGATGGTAGGTTCTTTTTATTACACAGGATCAACTCCATTAAAAGTAATGGCTTTCTGTTGTTCATTCTATACGATACAACCCGGAGTGATTGGCGTGCGTTTCAAAATAATGGTATCTCTATACAAAAATAAGGTCTTTATTGATATTTCAACATGCTTGTTTTGCGCATGAGAAATGGGCTGCGGTGGGTTTGGGAATGTGAGGCAACGACTGAAAAGGCCAATCTTTTTTATGCAATTTTCATAAAGAACACTTTTTTTTCTCAAAATAAATCAAAACATCGCTTGAGTAGAAACATAGAATTTAGGTTTATACAGATAGTAATCTTATCAGTTCTTGAATATTTGTTATGAGAATATTATAACAAAGATTAGAAACTTTTTAAACGAAGAAAAATGTTCCCATTAAATTCTAGGACACCTTTGACATATATTCAAAAAAATATTGAGATTACTTTGTGAAGAAAATTAAGCTCTATGTCCTTACTTGAGCTATATTTAATTTATCTTGCCGATTTGTATGTGTATGTAGGGAAACTGCAAAAATACTGCCCTTAACTTGCAATCCTTATCATCCCACCTTAAAGATAACTTCGAACAACCAACAGCATTTTAAATGATTCAAAAAGAAACCCACCCACATTCAGAGATAGCTACATGGATTGTGTAATTTTATCTTTGTTGGAAGATTATGTATGACTCGAGTTCCTATTGAATTGGTTGGGCCATACGTATTGTTTACTATTATTACTATTATTAGCACCTTTGTCTTACTACCCTTTCGTTTATACTCATATATGCTTATTACACTAATGTGTTAGGATTAGGAAGGTTGAACTTAGAGGAAAGTTGAACTTAGAAGAAAGTTACTCGCATTTGCGTGAAGAGGGAGTGTAAAACAATTTAAGACCCCTCAATACACCCGACCGGAATCGAACCCCAATCTCCCCATCTTTGGTAGTCTAGCCTATTGTGCGAGTAGCGCCTTAGTCCATGTGGCCACCAAAGTGGGTAGTTCCAATATTGTAAAATGAAGAATCTAGAAACCCGAACTTCAATCATTTTTCCGATTCGATCGTAATCTTGTATTTAATTTCCCGGCTGATTGGTCATGAGATTGGAGGGTTGCGGTTGGGGTGGGGGTGGGGAGGAGTGCTGCTTAGCTATCTGAGAAATTACCAATCAGATGTTGTATTTGTGTTAAGTATTTACGAAGACTTTAATAATAGGGCACACGTGTTTGGTGTTATCTAAAATGACAACAAAACTATTTTCTATAACCTTATTCATTTATAGATTTGTGTTATAAACTTGTGTACTCTAGTCTTGGTTGGAAAATAAGTTTAGAAAACTCAAACATGTTTCTTTGAAAACCACATTGTTAATATTTTACTATATTATATATGTTATTTTATAGGTATTGTTAATGTGTATCAAAGGTGACAGCTGAAAATAACATGACTTGATGTATAAATATATTAAAAATGGTTTTAGTAAATTTAGTAACTATAACAGATCCTATTCTTCCAACCAAAATCGGACTAGAAACATAGTTTGACATTTAAAATGTTCCACTCTGAAAAGTTCAAAACTCCACTTATTTATGTTGATCATCAAGGCCCAAATACCCAAAAAACGAAAGGTAATTGATGTAGGCGTGTAGAATGGATCTTTGCGAATGGAATGATGATATTTAATAGGTGAAGTATAACAAAAATTCTATTATTATATTACATTTTTCTCCTCCCCTGTTCGTTCTCCTATTTCCTAATAGCCCTGCCCTAATAGCGCTGCCCTAATAACCCTGCCCTAATAACCCTGCCCTAATAGCCCTGCCCTTTAGGAATCTGTGATTGATCATTTTAGCATCTAGATCAATTGTCATAGCTAAAACAGGATTAAGTGTTAATATGGATTAGCAATTTGTTTCACAGCCTTTTTTTAATTTTTTGCACTATATATTCCATCTGTAATTTGAGCTTAAATTTGTAAAAAAAAAGAAGCTATTTTACTTAATATTATGATCTAATGCCAGCCCTAGCTATCTGGAAATTGAATAGTGTAATTTAAGGGCTTTTTTTTAGTTTTAAGGACTTACATTAATAATCAACTTTAAAGAAGCGTATAACCCGAATGGGTAGTGAGACGTAGTGATAAAATCAATTTTAAAGACACTGGGTGAAATTAAACGCCACCTTAACAAAATCCCCAATCCAACCAACCCCATTGCAATTAGTTGGAATCCAAACTAGGTCTCCTGTGTCAATAGTCAATCATGTCTCTATTATCTGTGTTATAAATCCTTAACCTATACTGTGATTCGAATATAGGCCTACACTCAGTTTTAATTGAAAGGTAGCAAGCTTATCTTGACGAGTTACACTGCGGCCAAGCTTATAATATAGGGTCATACTTTAAACCGCCAAGATAAAGATATCACACTTGTTGAGGTGTTATCTGAAAATACTGGTGTTCAATTAAACGTAAATAGGTGGCGAACTCCTGAAGTTATTGACACTAAAGTGGCCACACACAGGAGGTCAGTCCCTGAATATATCGAGCCTTTATTGAGCACACAAAATAGGCTAATCCCTGAATATATCTAGCCTTTATTGAGCACACAAAAGAGGCTAATCCCTGAATATATCTAGCCTTTATTGAGCACACAAAGGAGGATAATCCATGGATATATCTAGCCTTTATTGAGTACACAAAAGAGGATAATCCCTGAATATATCGAGCCTTTATTGAGCCCACAAAGGAGGTTAATCCCTGAATATATCTAGCCTTTATTGAGCACACAAAGGAGGATAATCCCTGGATATATCGAGTCTTTATTGAGCACACAAAGGAGGCTAATCCCTGAATATATCTAGCCTTTATTGAGCACACAAAATAGGCTAATCCCTGAATATATCTAGCCTTTATTGAGCACACGAAGGAGGCTAATCCCTGAATATATCGAGTCTTTATTGAGCACACAAAATAGGCTAATCCTTGAATATATCGAGCCTTTATTGAGCACACGAAGGAGGCTAATCCCTGAATATATCTAGCCTTTATTGAGCACACGAAGGAGGCTAATCCCTGAATATATCTAGCCTTTATTGAGCACACAAAATAGGCTAATCCTTGAATAGATCGAGCCTTTATCGAGCACACAAAGGAGGCGAATCCCTGAATATATCGAGCCTTTATTGAGCCCACAAAGGAGGTTAGTCCCTGAATATATCTAGCCTTTATTGAGCACACAAAATAGGCTAATCCTTGAATATATCTAGCCTTTATTGAGCACACAAAAGAGGCTAATCCTTGAATACATCGAACCTGTATTGAGCACATACAGGGAGGAAATCCCTAACTAGATAGCTCTTTATTGTGAATAAATAGAGGCTAATCCCTTAATATATCAAACTTATACTGAACACAAAAATGAGGCCAATCCCTGAATATATTGGTCCTATATTAGTCATATAGAGGGGTCCAATAATTTAATATATCTTGCCTTTATCGGAAATTTTTAGGTAGCTAACTCTAGTTACTACTTCAAAGGGGAACGACAATACAAACAAGATACACCAAAATGTATAAATCCCGAGACATTCACAAGTTAAATCTATATTAAGTTTTGGTCGGTTCGTTTTATTTTCCTTCGGTGAGTTCTTAACAAATACCTTTCACAAAAAAACTAATAAAGCTTGCTTTATTCAGTTATTATATTTTATTTTATCCTGAGATTCAAGATAAGGCTAGGGACTATTGCAAATGAGAAAAAGGCAGAAAAAAAGCTTAAGCTATAAAAAGAAAGATGATGAAAAATAAATAAAAATAAAAACAACGAGAAAACATTAATTTCCTCCTTATAAGAAAGTCCTGCCATAGTTAAAACTTTGAAATATTCGTAATTTATTATGCTACAGTGATTAAAATAAAGCAATTTTAGCGCGTATTATAAAAACCACATCAAGCATGAAAACATAAAGAGAATTGTATTTATTTTTATCAATAAAAATACCTGTGAAGGTATAAAGCCTGCTTTCGGCTCAGAAGTCCTGAGTTTGTTAGGATCCAAACAGTTTTACCTTGAGATGAATTTGCTACTGTGTCTATCGATACAGATCCTTTAATTTAACACTAGTTATCTTGTCCAATAAAGTGAAAAAACACAAACTGGACACGGGTTGGTTCTGGGTGCAATTCCCATAACCAGGTTGTCATTTTTTGCTCAATTTAAATTTGATTCAGCTATCAAGACTGATCATATAGAAAACCATCATGTATCAGTTTGTGATCCACATGAATTAATAATAATCTTGTGTATTTATGTTGGATTACTAAATTAAACTATGTTCAATTCTGACAATAAACTATGGTATTAAATAACTGTTTTTTACTTCAGCTGTCTTCCCCACTCCATACTTCACATCTTACTAACAGTCGGACTATCCACACATTTACATTAATAGGGTAAGGAAAAAAATATAATTCTTATACAGAGTTTCCCGAATTTATGTAAAGGGAAATTGGTAAATTATTTAGGAAACACAACTTCAGTAAACCCGAGTGAGATGCGAGCCTCAACCTCTCAATAACCGACAAACCATACAATACGATATTGATGACCTTGTCCGCGTTTCCACTGGTGTAGGTGTAGCCCAAGTTTCTTACAAATAACCATCTGTAAGGCCCTTCCTCCTACCGAAATCCTACTATATAGTAGGGTTCTGGTAGGAAAAATACCTTTCAGGAAGCTATTTCTAAGAAAATTGGACTATAATTACGCTAGATTAAACAGCAAAGCTCCTATATTTGTAAATTATTTCGGCTACGGCCGCGTTCAAATATTTTAATATTTGAATTTAAAAATGGCAGCTGGACACTGGAATCGAACCCAGCCCCTTCGGCCTAGTACGCCCATGCTCTAGTGAGCTATCAAATAGTCGTCCCATTTTCAGGATCATTACTCACTCATATTTTAAGACAGAGTCTGTGATGGTCGTGCGGAAATCGTCAGCTACATATGTGTAATCAAATACAGTCTTGAGCTATGTAATTATGTATATTAGTAATTTATTTATCTGCCTTATATTGTTTATCTCTCGTACTATTGGGGTTTTCGTCTAATGATCGCAGCAGTTTCTAGACTAAGGACTATGCAACTGATGAATGAAGACATTCTATGAAAACACATTCTTGAAAAGTTGTGAAACCCGTCATTACAAGCATAGTAAGTATAAACTTTCAACTCATACAAAAATGTTTTATTTAATATCATAGTCACATGTACTGTTAACCTCCTGCAGTAATTTATAAAAGTATGGTGACGTCATTTTGAAGAACAAGTCATCAAATGAGGATGGCATATGCCGACAATTTGTGCTATTTCTTTCGGTTGTTGTATGTTATTTTATAAGTTCAGTGCGTTATAAAGATATTGTGTAGGCCTAATATCCTAAACTCCTCGAATTGATGCGACACTGGTTATTAGTGTGGGTTCGAATGACGAACTCTAAAAGTGAGTGTCCACTAAGTTGATGTGGAGCGGCGTGGTGGGGTGCAAGAAGAGGTCCGGCCATTATAATGCGGCGCGCTGCGAGTCTGTTTGGTCCCCTCCACTCCGACCCGGTATGCCAGTCTTTGTGTCGGGTTCTAGCAGTCTTGGTGGAGACAGTAATGAGTAGTGACGAGGAAGTGTTGTTTTTTTGCTCCAGTATCAGAGGCAGAGAGGGAAGAGAAAGTACGTAAATGTAACATTTGGCTTAACGAAATTAAAACAAAAACACATACTTTCGGAGAACACTATAATCTTTTCCCAGATGTATACCTGTTTACTGGATTGCTGTTGATGAAATTCAAAACTGATGAACATCTATCGACCGGATTGCTGATCTGCTTATAACATCTCACGCGGTTGATTTCGAATCCTTCTGAAGGAATTAGAAGATTCCCGAACCCGATTAATTCTTATACACTTTCTCGAACCTGATTAATTCGGATCCGCTCTTTCGTCCATTGGGTCTATAGATTGGGGCGGTGTGGTGCGGCGCTGAACTTGATAAGTCCCAAACTATTTTACAAAGCGGCTCCCACCATCTCTGCTCAACCACCCTTTATTTACATACATTTTGCTTGGGGGCTGTTTTGCGCCGCGCTGCCCCACCGACCTAGTGGACGGTCAACTTAAACCAATCATGAGGTTTGAGCGCCATCCCCTTGGGGAGACTTGGAATAATTCCAGATCTGTCCACTCTGTACAAAAAAATCTGCTTGTGAGAGACAATAAATGTTCATTCATAAATTAACCGGCTCAATCAATTGAAAATGCACTGTGTAATTACACACAGATCAACTACCGCATCGAGTTTGTTGACTGTTGAAACTCTTTGAAAGAACACATTTTAATAGCACTAAGCATGTTTTGATTTGCGTTAGTTTTCTGTCGCAGCAATAAAACACTAACTGAAAGCACCCATAGTAATACTAGCATAAGAAATCTATCCAGCCATTCTAAAACAAAACATTTGGAAAACCAGCTGTTTCTAGCTGACGGAGTATGGACCAACATTTAAAAAAAAGTGTTTAATGAGCACTTTCTGAATCGATTAACGACTTAATTACTAACTTAAATCTAGAACAGACACAACATTCAGCCCCTCATCCGTTCGTTAAGTCATCGCTGTGAAAGATGTGATACATTTTACGGTGATGCCAGGAATGGAACTCTGGACCCTCATCTCAGTAGACAGACACGCCACCGACTGCGCTAAGATGTCTGACATTATGGGCCGACAGACACATTTCTACGATCGTGTGAATTGCTCTACAACTCAAGCGGATTTTGATCTCTATTTTGAACGTGAGAACTAAGCTATAAAGGAGTAAAGGTGTCTCATCCCTTTGACTAGTCATTTGCGCGTGACGTTGTTTGTCGTCGTCATTTTCCTTCCTCAATGGGTCTGTCTGGTTTCACCCCGGCTTTTAGGGGGGCTATCATTAGAGCGGTTGTCTTCAAGGGTCATCCATAAACCACATGACGCTTTTTTCACACCCCTTTTTTTTTTACCCCTCCATGTAACACAAAGTAGACATTTAGCCTGTCCCCCCTTTCTCCCTCTAAATTGTGTTTCGAAGCTTTTCACATAAAAATGAGTGTCATTATTTCTGAGGGAAGCTTTTGTGACCCCTGAAGAGGGTCTCAGAATTAACACTAATTAGAATAAGTTATTTATAAGTATGTTTACTAATGTTGAAAGGATGAACAGTAATATTATTTTTTCAACATTGAGTTTAAAGTATATTATCTGTGCAACGTAACACAGTGATGTAACCACCCAAGCTTTATGTAACATTATATAGATAATAGAGATTTCCCCCAAATCCCCTCTCGACAGAATTACATAGTTTTTGGTTGAACCCTCAACACTCCGTGTTTTCAAAACATCGATGGCGAGGATTCGACATTTTCGCCATCGATTTTTGTCAATCGATAATTTTCCAGCATATTTTTTTTGTCGATAATTTTCCACCTTCGATGTTTATTGGTCGATAATGTTTATTATTAGCACCGCGTCTTACTACCCGTTCGGGTTATACGCACTTATACTAATGTGTAATGGTAAGGTGATTGTGAGATGAGATGGAGGACACACAGCTTAACGTGGGATCCAAACCACGGTGGAGGACTGGCATTCCACACATTGACAAGTTGTGATTAATGCACACCTTGTGAAAGGTGAAAGAAGGGTTTGGCAATCTGATAAATCAGTGCCGGGACCTAGGATTGAACCCCGGACCCCCAGCACAGACATCTGACCCCTTGTCCTTGTACCACCAGGTCACCGTCGATGATGTTGAGAAGTCAATGTTTTGTACCGATGTGCAAGGAATATATATATATTAAACATACATAGTTGCAACCAAGCATGATTTTTCTAATTATTGAACTGAAAACTACAAATTATTTTGTTTATATTACATAAAGTATTTTTTTGAATTATGTGTATTTATGAATACATTTTGTTTTAAATTATTTTGTTAATGTTGTATTTCATAATTTTTAGTTAAATCAAATCACACATAGATTCTCCTCCTTATTAATAATTTTTTCAGTTGTAAACAAACTAGTATTCAGCATAATTCCCTAATGACCAAACTAGGATATTCTGTAGCTTTTAACTAGGATATATAAATAGCATATTCAAAACAATCACATATCAAACCCCAACTTACAAACTATCTTAAACCGAGCTAGTATGACGTCCAATTCTACACGTCTAACACTAACGCTATGTTTTAAATATGTTACTGTAGATACTAATTTAATAGCAGAAATAAACAATATATAAAAAAGTAAATAACCCTCATTGTTACGCACCACGTGGGTTAAGGAGTAAACCCCGTTTGGTCTGGTTCACTGGTGACTGGGAAGTGTTAAGTTCAAATCCCTGCCAGGTGTATAAAGGGTGGTGTTTTTTTTCTTAGCGGTTTCCCGCTGTCCCTCCACGTAAATACGGGTGCACTTCCTATATACAAATAATATGCTACCTTCCTCATCTCCATCCAATTGGTGTAAATATGTGATTATACTGGATAAGTAGTAAGACGCGACTTACTCCGTCTTTCCCCCCAACACACATACAGGAGTAAATATCGTTAGCATCCCCCGAAATAAAATGGGGCTTTCCAAATTTGGTGGTTGACCACTCTACAGTTTATTTATGGGAGGGAGCCTGATATTATTTTTGGAGCTTAAACTATCCATATAGGGTTGGAATGGTCTACTCTCGAGGGCATGGCTTGAATAAGGCTTGTTTGGATGTATTTAGTTGGGGGGTGTTTGTAACGCTAAAATATGCATCACAATAAGGTAAGGCCTTTCATAGAATATGAAACATAAGTACACTCCAATATTCATATGATGACAGAAAACATTATCTAGCATCGCGTCTTACTACCCGTTCAGGTTATACGCACTTACGCTAATGTGTAATGGTAGGATGATTGTGAGTTGAAATGGAGGGCCTACCTACAGTTTAACGTGGGATCCTAACCATGGTGGAGGCCCGGGTTAGGGAATATAAAGGTTATATCAAGAGTTAGTGAACCTGCATTTGCGTGGAGGGAGACTGGAATATAATTTAGTACACCCGACCGAGATTAAAACCTTGATTTCCCCGTCATCGGCAGTCTAGCCTACTGCGAGAATAGCGCGTTAGACCATGTGGCAACCGAAGCGGGGGTATAAAACTTACCATGTCTACTTGGCGTATTCATTCGAAAGGTATTACGATATACAGCTGAACATTTTGATACATGTTATCAATACCTATAGAATAATATTAATATTACAGTGAAATGCTACCAATGTTATCCGCAAAAAAACAAACAAAATAAAACCTTCCCATCAAAATTAGACTGTAGTTACATTATTTAAAATAAATCATCATTATATCCATTTATTTTATTTTCAAATGGAGGAGCTTATTATTTTGGTTTCGACATGGACTGTGTCTAATACTAGTTTGACAAATCCGTATATTTATACTAATGGGGTAGCGAACACGAGAGTAGGAGTTAAAGGAACAATATATGGTAAGAGTGTTGTGCCCACGTTTGCGTGGAGGAAGAGTGGGAAACCATTAGTTATAATACAACTCGGTACACCCAAACCTAATTCGAAACTCAACCTCCCCGTTATTGGCAAACCAGACAATACGTGATTTACCCTTTTGCCTACGCGCCCACTACCACCAGAGCTGGTATCTCTTAAATCATTTTGTTCTAATTACTGTTTGCCTTGTTTGGTGGTTTTTACCAGCCTCTTTTCATGCAAACAAGATTGCCTTCTCTCTAAAAACAAACCCTTTCTTTTAACCGCATCAACTCATCTAGTCTTGTTTGTCGATGACGAAGTGGTTGAAGTTTGAGTCCTGGCTGGGTGTATTTAAGATATTTTATACTATATTATGGTTTCCCATTATCCCTCAACAAAAATGCTGGGACCTTTGATCTCAATTCATCATTCCTTATTTCTAACCAAGAAGTATAGTTAAATGCGGATGGTCCGAACTGGTGGTAAAACGTGATGTACAATTAAACCTCCTTCCACGCTATCATTTAAATTTGTTAATTTATAATCCCGGTTTTGAAACGTAATAATTAAATCAATTAGAGGTGTTCCCAATCTTTTGTCCGGCACTTCAGCGAAATAGAATATCAGGACATGTGGCAGGGATGCCTTGAAGAGAAAGGGTCCTGAGTGGCCGGGCAGCCCCATTGTCCAGTAAAATAGTTCTATCAACGCATTGCGAACAACAAAGTAAAAGTATTGGACGACACATTGAGAGAGCTCTTCAGCGAACTGTCTGTATTAATCGGTGGTTCAATAATGACATGTGCCCGATGGAAAGGGATTGGTTGGAGTGGGGAGGTGGTGTGGGGGGGAAAAGTACGGAGCTTTCTGTAGAGTAGAATCCCTGTGGATGGAAAATAAACACACAAAGAGGGATTTTATCGCACTTAATGTTTAGATGGGGTTGGTATGTATAGGGTGAGAATAAACTAAGGGTTCACTTTGAGACAAAATTAAGGGAAATTTACAATATTTATTTTTAAATGTTTTTTTTTCGATTACCCGGTTACGATTACGTCGGTTTTCGAAAACTACTATGGATTTGGATTGTATGCATGTCCCATTGGATTTTGTTTAACCTTGTGTATAAAACCAATGTTACTAGATGACAACTAGAGATTGTACCTTCTTAAGTAATTATATGATAGTCTCTATTTCCCCGCAGGTGAATCATATGCATTCTCATTAAACGTAAACACCAAATATCTAAAATCTAACAATTTTGGAGTTAAAACCCTTGCATTCCCGGGTGATGGTATGATGAATGAGAAGGTTAATAGTGCATCAACCTTCTGTTGATCATAATTTCAATAACATATTTACACGTAATTTTGGGAAGTGGCGAGACACGATGTACCTACTACTTTGCGAATTAAAGATATCCATGTGAATTGTCTACTGTTGAATGAAGTAAAACTGTCTCGAATTAACTGGCTTGAAACAAAAAACAAAACAAATGACTCACAGCGAGAGGTTTACGATGATTTTGGATATTTTTTTTGCGCCGCATCTTACTATCCATTCGGGTTATACGCTTTTTTTGCCAATTGAAAATATCAAAAGCTGTTCTTTTTTTTAATCAACTCGTCTTACTACTCATTCGGGCTATAAATTTATCTATTAATTACACTAAAATGTAAGGGATGAGAAAGGTTAAATTTAAAGGAAGTGCATTCACATTTGCTTGTAGAGGAAAACCACCCTCAATATAACCGACCGTGATCGAACCACGATATCCCCCTCATCAACAGTCGAGTCTTTTGCAAGAGTAGCGCCTTAGACCATGCAGCCACTGAAGTAGGTCAGTTCTATACTAATTAAACTGGAAAATATGTTATGTCACTTGATAGTTATTATATACTAGCAGCACATTATATACGGACTAGTATTAAATTTTATTTTTAGATAAATAGGCCTACTCTACATACTCTTGCAATGACAAACAAAATATCGCTAAAAGAATATCCTCAATACTTCTCCTCACCTCTCGTCCCTATTCATGCTGATTAGTCATAATGATATCGGTACCCGTTCACGTGACACCTACACACTTTCCATCCCTCTTCACAAACCTAATTTATATTCTTTCTCTCTTTTACTGTTGCTAAGCTAGTTCCTGGAATGCTCTTGCTTGATCTAAATATTTAAACTGCTGCCACCATAAAAATCCTTTTACCATAAGCTTGCGCAGAGTCTGCGAGCAGAATCTCGGTCGTCGATGTGGGGGTAAATGTAACTATACAGTAAGAATGTGTGTGTAAAGTATTAATATTATATAGCTATAAAACTATATAATCTATATAGGTACTAAATATTATAACCATTGTTTTCTTTTAAGTTATTTGTTATCTTCATCACGTTTAGATTTGTTATGCGTATAATAACATGTGAATGTATGTAGGCCTATGTGTGGAATGATTGTGTGCCTTAATGTTTCTTTTGGTTTTTTCCCTCTCTCTCCTTGTTTTCTTTTCTTTTTCTACTTTCCTCGTTTATTTTAATTTAATATCTTCATAAATGTACAATTATATATGTGGGCGATATTTTTTGACTATTATTATTTTTATACAAATATTATAAATTAGATTTAGCACATAAGTGTTAAATGTAGCGTACATTCTTTGTTATTTAAGTGTATGAAAAGGTGCTGGCCTTAACTTCACCAAATAAAAGCCTTTATTATTATTATTATTATTATTATTATTATTATTATTATTATCATCATTACCATTACCAGAAAAGGCCAAGGTTATTGTGAACCAACCATATCAAGTGGTGAAGCCAGCCCAACCAAATGACATTTGAGAATAATGTTTTAAAATAATGAAACTCGCATGCCTATTGTTTATCCCAATGGTTTGCAACTGGTGGCCCACGATGGATTTTTTATTTTTCTGGCGCCCCAAGAAGTTTCTTGGAAAATTAATCTACTGCAGTAAAATTGATGTTTTTATCCCAGAAACTGAAAGTTTATACTTTCTCGGGAAAAATCTATTAAGGCTCCAACTGATGTCCGTGTTTAATTTTTTCTTTATATCTGATATATTATATTGAAGTATCAAAGATGGTCTATTTTGGTCCTAAAATGCCATTAATATGTAGCTAAACATGTTTAAATTATCAATTCTTATTTCATTCACAATTAAATACCAGTTTTCATTTTTGAATAATCATACAAAAATTATTGCCCCCCTACCCCCCGGGTACTTTAAAGTTGAAACCCACTGGTCTAAGTCTATTACTTGAACTACTCGATTCTCATTAACACTCGTTTTACCTTTTTGTGATGAACTGTAGGCAATGAATGGATCAATGGACTAATTTCCAATCAAACATGGATATTATACACTACATGGCTACTTCGGTAATGAATGACAGAATCAACAGACCAAAAATTGAACACAACCATATTGTTCTTCCTCCCCCCCCCCNCCCCACCCCCCCACTTTTTTAGGTATGCTCATTTTAGTAAAACAAGAAGTTCCTTGCATCTACTAAACTACTGAGATTTTTTTTTCTAATTTTTAAAAACCGTCCCCTTGGTATAGTGGTCAGTACACTTACTACGAACCTAGAAGTAACAGCTTCGATTCCCGGTTAGAACCTTGGGTATTTTTCTCAAAAGGGGAATTATTCCAACGGTCACCAGGGTTTGGTTAATTAGGCTTAGGTTAGGTTTAAGTATTTCTACTGGCCCCACACCCTCATACTCACCCTCATCTCATCGGGACATGGAAAGTGTCTCCACGGAAAGGATGTACAATTAGTACATTCGGGCGTCCCTTGGGTAACGGTACATTTGTACTGCCTGATCTTTCCACAAACTGGACTAGAAGTAATGTATTCCAGACACGCATCACTTCCAGATGAGCTAGAAATCTGAAATTTGGCTAACTTATAGCTTCTAACCTGGAACCGACGGGAAAATTCCAGAAAGTTAAAAATTTTAATTTAAAACCCCCGAAAAAAAAAATTCAAAATGCTGGAGCAACTTTAAAGTCGGTGCGGACCTTTCTTTGGAGCTCTCTTGTGGCTAAACGGTAAGACCTATTAGAAAACAGCTCTGGAATTATATTAGTTTACATCCTCATTTGGGGTTTGGGGGCGGAGCCCCCAACGAGCAAAGCGAGTAAACATTATAGAGGCACGTTGGTGCTCGCATAGTATAAGACTCTAGGTCTAGGAAGTCACTCTCACAATAGATTGAACTGTCAATAGCGGTGGGGTTGGGGTTGGGAGCCGGATCGGGTGTAATGAGAGTGGGGTTTCTCCTAAATTGTTTTCCACTCTCCCTCCACATGCGTACAGCCAGAACGTGTCTTAAGATTCTGTGATAAAAAATTAGAAAAGAAAAGATTATTAATTTGAGATTGTAGGTAACTTGGTTTAAGGACAGTATTTTTGTAGTTTTTATATAAAAATATTGTTTTAGTCAAAATAAATCAAATATTTCTCTAGTAGCTACAAAGAGTTTAATTTTCTTCACATGGTGATATCAACAACTCTTGATTATTTGTCAAGGTTGTTCTGGAATTTACCGACAACTTTGTATCTTCAATTAAAAAGTTTGTCAACTAATGCAGCTATAATTTTTTTTTATCTTGACTAATTTAACTCTGTCTCTAAAATCTAGCCCGAGTCCTAATTCCTACTATTTGAATTTCAACAATTTCTTTTATTTTTCCTTTTATTAATTAGCTATTCTAGTATTTGATCTTAATAGCTAACTAAAGACTAATTTCTAATTTGTTTCCCCTAATTATTTTATATATCTCCAGTCACATGCTATATATTCAACAACTGTTGATATCACCATGTGAAGAAAATTAAATTATATTTTTCTACTGGAGAAATATTTTATTTATTTTGGCCAAAAAGGTTTTGATATCAAAACTGCAAACACTGGCCTTAAATGGCGTTTTCCACAAGCACACATTCACATTATTACTTTACTGTAATTATTATTTATACCCGTGTTTTGAGGCGAGGGGGGTTATTAACGCCTTTGGTCTACCAAAATTGGAAACTGAATCATACCATAGTAAATACCCTAATATTATATCTCACAAATACTACATTTTAGCACAATAAGGATCTGAGCCAAAGCCACGTAGGTCAGTTTCTTAAATAAACTGACGAAATATCCTTGATATTGGATAAGTAGACCATAAAATTAGTCTATATAATGTATTAATTATAATTGGTTATATCTGTTCTCATTTGGCCGTTTCGTCTTACCGGTGGGCACGCGGACTAAGAATCTCCTAGTATAGTTTGCCGATGACGTGGAGCTCATTGTTAGCTTCCAGGCCAGGTGTACTGAGTTTTTTTCTTCTAAATTTTTTAATACTCTCCCCTCCACAAAAATTCTGGTATATTTCCACAAAAATCTTTCCCCCTCATCCCCAACGTATTTATATTGATATGAGGATAGCCCGGACGGATAGTAAAATATGAAGTACAGATATATTTATTTTTTTACAAAAAATGCACAGTGGAACGTTGAAATCTGAAATTTAAAAAATATTTATTTATTTACCAACGTCACTGGGATGAAAAATAGCATTCCTACATTTTTATAATAAATAAAATAAAACATAAAAAAGCTTATTTGAATGATTTTTAAACAATTTAAAAAATAACATGAATCATTTTGTCAATATACGTGTGCTATCTATTTAATTTAAAACCATCATATGTATTTATTAACGTTATGCTGACGACGCTTGAGGTGAAGTATTGTGAGAATATTCTACATCGAACTGTGAATATACTTGCTGTGAGTGCGACCAATATTAAAGAGGCCATCTCATAACAGCTTACCCGGGAATCTACGCTCTAGCTAGAAAACCTGTTTACGTGCAATTTTAGGCATTCTTAATTTGACAACAACGAAATCTGGATAAGTTTTAGTAATTTTTTTAGTTTTAAAATAATTATTTTAATTTTTGTTGTATTTTATAACATAATGAAATCGTTTCACTTGTCTAAATTGCACTGTTCCCAAGTATAATACATATAATGACAACAGCATTCAAAGTCTGGTTCGAACTGTAATACCTACCAAACTTAGATATTATCCAGGGAAGGAAGGGGTAGAAGATGAGTAGAAAGATGTAGACGTCTCCCATAAAAATAATTAAGGTTTTTACCTATACTTCTTAATAATTGTACCAAAGTTAGTATAGCAAGTTTTTTTTTAACGCTGCTTCTTACTACCTGTTCGGGTTATACGTTTATGTACTAATAAAGCTGATGGTTGTGGGTATTAGGAAGGTTGTATTTATTGAAAGTGTACCCGAATATGCGTAGAAGGAGGGTGGAAAACTATTTTGGAAAAACCATCTTCTGTACACCCGACTGGGATTAGAATCAATATCTCCCCGTCATCGGAAGTCTAGTCTAACGCAAGAGTTGCGCGTTAAACCACGCGGACACCGAAACAAGTATATATATAAGTTTAATTAAATATTGTAATTTTTTAAAACAAAAATATTATATTAATTTAGCAATTTTTTAATATTTTTTTATCACTGCGTCTAACTTTTCAGGCTATACGTTTGTGTAATAATTATGCTAATCAGCTAAGGTTGAGGAACTTGGAATTTAGAGGAAGTGTACTCGTATTTGTGTTAAGGGTGGGTGCAGAGCCACCCAACTGAGATTCTAACCCCGAGCTCTTTGTTATCGTAAGTCTAGTCTAGAGCGAGTGTGACACCTTACACCATGTGGACCATGAAGTAGGTTACTTATTAAATATATTTTAATTTATTAGGAAGGTTCACTATTATAATACATTTTATATATTTTTAATTCTCACTCTTGCATAGCCTTAAATTACATGCACACTAATATAGAAGCACAGCCTCTTATATTTATTTATTATTTAGCAGCGCGTCTTACTACCCGTTCGGGTTATACGATTTAAGTACTAATTACGCCAATGGAATAGGAATTAGGAGGGTTGAATTAGAGTAAGTGAACCCGCATTTGCGTAGAGGGAGAGTGGAAAACCATTTAGGGAAAACTACCCCAGTTCACCCAACCGAGATTAGAACCTTGATCTCCCCGTCCTCAGCAGTCGAGCTCAACACGACTAGCGCGTTAGCCAACTACGCCACCGAGGCGGGTCACAGCCTCTTATAGAAATCCATCCATATTATATTATAATATCTGTCATTTAAAATGTTCTGCGGGCTATTTTAGCCTTTGTGTAATCTTCAGAAAAGGCGTGAAAGAACACTAACATAAAACTAGCACACACACATACAGAAGCACCCATTATACACAGCTCACAAGAATGCTTTCACACAAAAACCCACAAAACTCAAGTTGAAAGATGGTTAGTAATATTTTATTTCACTGTTGTCTTCTCAAAAACCTATTTGTAAAATGACTTTTAATTTTTGCATGTTCCATCATAGTCAATACTGTACTCTAAATTGATAATCAGGGTCATATTTTAACCATGCTTTCTTCATTGTCCCATAAATTACTTGTACTGATAATTTAGAGTAAGCCATTGCATTATTATAAATAATATCCTCGTTACAACATTTTCCTCGATTTTATGTTTAGATACTGTACAGATGTTTTGCTATATATATGCATACACATGCGTATCATGGGCTGAACCAACAAATACAAAATCCGCAAGGGAATATAATACACCATAATTATACTCTTAGTAGGCTTAGTATGGAATCTACACCATTTGGGTCCAAAGGTCACAAATGCCATAAATATTGTGACGCGACTGGGTTGTAGCTCTGTGACACCACCAACTTTGTATGAAAATTTAAATATTATCTCTATTTACGTGTCACTTAATTGGCATTACAGTACTATATTATTTATTATTAGGTTCAACTGCCAAATAGTTGGGTTTTCTACCGATATGTTATCTTGATTTTAAATTGTTCTACGATTAATTAAGTATGGTTTATTTAATAAAATAAAATACTCAATATCACACCACAAATAAAAGTCATAGGAGGTGATTCTTGCAAACCCACGCCCTTCGAGGAAGGTTACATCAATTGGAACGTAGTCTGGAACGCAGCTCAGCTTAAAAAGTGTATAAAAATACTTTTTCAAGGTTATATTTGTTTTTTTTATCTTTCTCTTAACTTAAAAAAGGTGTTTAATACTTAAAACGCACTTGGGAGGAACTTCTGAAAACCATCTAATATTACAAAATAGTATTGGTTTCTTTAAAAGTACTATACAAATAATTAACTCCCATATCTTTCAATTCTTAACCTGGTTTGAAATAAACTACTATGATCGAAAAATTCTACCTGGGGAACGTAAACACTATTAATATTGATAATTTGATCGTAAATATATGTTACTGTTCGAGGTTCGAGCCAGATCCTATGAAATCTAAAGGTTTGACTTGTTTCGGTTTTGTACGCATGCATTGGAGTAGATTCCTAGAATCGCACGTTTAGTGGATGCGATTACCAGTTAAGTGATGAAGCTAAACACTTGTTTTCTGTGCTGTGAGCCTCGTACTAAATTGTCTTACCATTCTTTCGGATAAAACGCATCTGTACTAATTAAGCTAATGTGTTAGGTGTGTGGTAGGTTGAATGTAGATGAAGCCTACCCTCATTTGCGTGGACACAGAGAGAGAGAGAGAGAGAGAGAGAGAATGGAAAACCATTTAGGAAAAAACACCCTCACTACACCCGACTGAGATTGGAACCTTGAATAACCGTCAATGGCAGCCCAGTCACTTGCAAGAATGACACTTTAGACGATTCATCCACCTAAGAATTTCACGTCCTTAGTTTCAAAACATCAATAATACTTCTACTTTAGTTTATCAAAATTATCAAATAAAACTATATAGTTTTTCATATCTACTTTCCTACTATACAACATATTTAGAAGGTAATTTTATAAAATACAAATATATTTCTTGAAACCAAAATTGGTTATTTACTTTTTAAAGTTATTGATAGTATTTATCAAAAGTGATAGCTGACGATCGCATGACTTATGTATAAATACGTGGAAGTAGATCTAGTAACTTTTATAATTTCCCCATGAGAATTAGACTCCATTCATCAACTTTATCCGTAGGTTTGGTGCAATAATATAAATTCCTAAATTTTGATCAAATAATTCTGGATTAAATACCAACCATTAATAAGCTTTCATTGCTAAAGATGTTTTCTTCCTTACAATTAATAATTTTCCATCTTCTTCCAAGTAACTGATGGTGTATTTTATTTAAATCCATCCTTCAACTCCATTAACACCTAGTCGGTAAAGAAAGCCGTAACATTAGTCGAGCTGTCCAATACGTTTCATATGGTGATTGTTGGTTGGGTCGAGGTGGGTGTTTAGGTTCGAATTTTTACCAGGTGCACCAGGAAATATTTTTCTACGAGAGATTTATAATAATTGTGATTTTACTCTCGCAGTCCATGATAATGCGGGTGCGACGCCTCTATATTTTTCCTAACATTTGGATTTATCTTTCTTTGCCTTTAAACTTATTTTAAAGTTTACTTAGTGACCTGGCGGTCTAGGGGTAAGGTGTCAGACTTTTTTGCTGGCGGCCGGGGTTCAATCCTAGGTCCCGGCACAGATTTATCTGATTACCAAACCCTTCCTTCACCTCTGACAGGACATCTTGGGAATGTGGGGAATGCCAGGCCTCTACCGTGGTTCGGATTCCACGTTTAAACTGTAGGTCCTTCATTTCATCTCACAATCACTCTACCATTACACATTAGCGTAAGTGCGTATAACCCGAACGGGTAGAAAGACAAGGTGCTAATAGTAATAATAATAATAATAATAATATTAATAATAATAATAATAATAATAATAATAATAATAATAATAATAAAAGTTTAGTTGAGTTGATTTCAACTTTCATGGGCAGATATAAGCTTAGAATAACATATTATCTAACTATTTATGTCTGCGTATAACCTGAACAGGTAATAAGAAGCAATGCTAATTATATAATATATATGAGCGTGTTCAAGTTACTCCACGAAAGCTGATTTAATCCCCTTTTCGATGAAGGTCACTTAATTCTATGGCCAAGTTTCACCCCTTGATGGATTGGGGGGAGGAGGGATCTAATTACTTCACTTTGGTGGTGGGAAGGCGGAAAGGAGGAAGGGGTGGGGGTTAGTTCCTTCACAACACCTGAATAAATGGATTAAAAGTATAGGTTAATTTCTACATATACTTATGGTTCTTATCCAACCTAACTTAACCTAACCTTCCATGCGTTAACAAATTTGGTTCTTATTTAACTTTGTAACGAAGTTGGTTAATTTCTACATATACTTGTGGCTCTTACCCAACCTATCTTAACCTAACCTTTGATGCATTAACGAATTTCGTTCTTATTTAATTTTGTAGTTTACTGTGCGAAGATCCCCTCCTTGAGGTGTCGTGAAGGAACTCGACCATTGCTATTGGACTGATTATCTCCGTGGAGGAACCCAACCATTGCTATCAGACTGATTATCTCCGTGGAGGAGCTCGACTACTGCTATCGGACTGGTTATCTTAGTGGAGGAACTCGACTATTGCTATCAGGCTGATTATCTTCGTGGAGGAACTCAACTATTGCTATAGGACTAATTATCTCCGTGGAGGAACATGACACCCCGTCTCCCAAATTACTTGGAGAACTTATAATCCCTTTCTTAAGGTGTGGTGGAGGAACTTGACCATCATTAGCGGACTAATTATCTACGTGGAGGAATTAGACATCCCCGATGTATATAGATAGTTTATTCGAATACAAATCTCAATGTTTTGAGATAAGATTGAAGATTCTCGAATTAAGACTCGCATTTTCTCAGTTTTTATATAAAAGGTTTTTTTTACCCAAATAAATAGACTATTAATTCAGCAGTTCCTTTTAATTTAAATATATAAGCAAAGTAATCTCAAAAGTTCTTGAATATTTGTTATGAGTATAATGACATTTGACCAGAAACATTTTAGCATTTAAATTAAGAATAAAACTCCTGGTCAAATCACGCGGCTCTTATTAAAAACATTCAAAAACATTTTAGATAACTCATGTGTTTAAAAGTAAATTATATATACTACATAATGAAACCGTATTTAACTGTCCAAAAAGAGTTTTTTTGTCATATAACTAAAAAAAGACTTTTATTTCGCGTTTGCTGCCATTCCACTTTGAGCAGTGTTTAAAAAACTAGATTATTGTTTAATTTTCTCTTTAGTTGCTGTAGAACAGGGGTCGGCGACCGGTCGATCTCACGTCAATTTTCAGTCGATCGCTTAGGAAAACTACATCGTCACGATATGGCAAGATTACCTTGAATTATTCCACTATGGTACAGCTTATAAAATAGGACCATAGTGTAATCCGTTGAGGTAAGGCCTTTAAGGGTAGATGGAGTGTACATTTTATTTATTTTCTATAAAGGCAGGGACATAATTATCTGAATAAATATTGAATATAAGGAATACATACAAGCTGTATGGAAAAATTAATAATTAAAAGTATATGGAGAAACTAAGGGTGATCGCGGAACCTTTGATGGACGAGAAAGTCGTTCGAAGCCCAAATAGTTTGCTGACCCCTGATACACAATTACCGCCTAAGTTCTAAATTTTATGACTCCAGGCTATCTTGAAGGTACAATACCTTATTATGTTTCGAATACAAGTCAGTAAATAAAGGAAGCAGTCCCATCTAATCTTGATATGTAACTATGAAGCATGACTCTGAGAGAATTTCAGTTCCTATGGAGGAAATACAATCTAACTCTCTCGGATAACTGTTGCCAAACACCCCCGATTGTTAAAACGGGAGATTGTGGGAGGGCGGTGTACTGGGAATTACGACTATGCAGGAGTAAGAACAAGAAAATTCTAGCAACATAGACTATCCAGAGTTGCGATATCTCTACTGATGGAAGTAAGAGACTCAAAGTATAAAACGACAATGCTGCTACTAAAGACATAAGGGTCTAGAATAGTAGATCAGAAATTCAGCCACGCCCAAAAACCAAGTCGATTTATAACGTTCCCGGTGTGGTAGAACAAACGGGGGAGGAGGAAAATACAAATATCAACACAATTTGTGTTGTGACCCTACTTTTAAATTACAACATTCGATCCCCAAATATGAATTAAACGCTCCTATACCAGTTACCTTTCATTTCCCGGGCAATTAGGTCTTAATGATCAACCGAAATATGTTTATTTTAAGACTAATCATAGGGGAACATTTTAATATTTAAACTATGTTGACAAGTCTATGTGTGTATAAGGTCATAGAAAATAATGTTGTATTTCCTCCAGTCAACACCAAACATTATTATTACCAGTTCTGATTACCAAACCCTTCCTTCACCTCTGACAAGACATCTTGTGAATGTGAGGAATGCCAGGCCTCCACCGTGGTTCGGATTCCACGTTAAACTGTAGGTCCTTCATTTCATCTCACAATCACCCTACCATTGCACATTAGCGTAAGTGCGTATAATCCGAACGGGTAGTAAGACGCGGTGCTAATAATAATAATAATAATATTACCAGTTGTATTAGTTTTTACCTGATAGTCACTATCTCAGCTATCTAGGTAGCCCCCTTAAGTTATGTTCACAAGAACAGTATTCTCGCCACTTGAGGTTTAGCAGTAACCGTGGTCAGTGCACCTGTCTACGAACCTAGGGGGTCCCGGGTTGATTCCGTGATGGTACTATGTGTAATTTTCATGAAAGCCGAATTATTTCAACGGTCACCAAGGTTTGGTTTATTAGGATTAATGGATTAAATAGGCCAGATATAATGTTTGTTAGTTACAATTATAGCCGCGACTAAATATAATTTTCTTTAGATTGAAAAATGATACCTGGACACGGGAATTTAACCCGGGACTTTTGGCTTAACATGCTGCTATTGCTCTACTCACTGAGATATCGAGAAGTCATCCAAGTTTCATTCTTACCTCATATTTTAAGGCAAAATCTGTGATGGACGTGTAGTGGAGATTGTAAACTACATATGAGTAGTCAATTAAGATTAAGAGCTTTAAATTCAAAGAATATTATATTTAGATAACGGCTGTAGTGGCAATTACAAATATGATAACTTTGCTGTTTAATCCATCATGATCTGCGCATTCGTACAATTGTCATTGTCTACTTGGCAGTATAAAGCCAACTGCCAAATCTAAGATGGCTGCGTTATCTGATAATATTAATTTATCACTAATATGTAGATAACAATTTACACACGTCCATCACAGACTTTGCCTTAACATATGATTGAAGAATAACCCTGGGCACGAGAAGACTCCTGGATAGTTCAGTGTTCGGAGCACCTATTAACTGGGCCTATAACGCCTAGATATTAAAATCGGAGTGTAGGACAAACAATATCAAAATTAAGATATAAGCACAAATTAGGAGTCTGTGTTACCATAAAAAGCACTTAAGAGAGCTCCTAGAGGTTTTTAATATTTAGATTTTTTTCTAGCCTTCGGCAGTTATGGTGTCATGTTGCCAAACACCACTTCAGATATCTTTTAGAGGTGTTTAATATCTAGAAATGTTTCTACCTAGAACTGTTAATCATTTATAAATTTTTCTAGCTTTTGTAAATTGGTGGATGTGCCCAACAACCCTCCCCCCTCCCTCTGAAATTATTGGCCGACTACGGCCTTGAAGTTGACCACTCTCTTAAGCGATGCTTTATTTGTGTAGAGATGGTTCGATTTCTGTTTATATATTTTCTTGTATCATCAAAATTACAAGTGTGAATACTGTGTCCAGACAAATTAAGAAATTTCTGTTTTGATGTAATTCAAACATTTGTTTTCATCCTATATTTCAGGGGCTTCGTGTCAGAACAGATCATGTGACTAATTCTCCCCAAATCTTATGCTATACATATGACACAACTAAGCAGCGAAGGTTTATTTGCTATTGTAAGTTTAAAACTATTCCCAAAGCGATTAAACTGATTTAACTGCTTCTTGCATTGATAACATTTTATTTTGTTCTTTCATTTCCCCTAGTGATACTCATCATACTTTGTAGCAGATTAATTTTTTCTAACTATCATAACTCATTTAATGACAATGCCAAATTGGATATTTAAAAGTAATTTTTCGAAGCGGGTTGCATCTTAGCTTGACACACATAAGCAGTTTAAGCCTTACCACATTTATACCCCAATGTACGAAATAGAAAGAGAGGGAATAACATTATCAGTTCATCCTTCGAGGTCTCTTGTTTATCTAGTGGTAACACTTTCTCTCTTCCTATCACGAGTTTACAGTCACTATACTATTTACACCTTGAAAACATTGATTTTTTAGAGTAAATTGTTCTTGTTTCCGATTCTAGATTTACATATTATGATACCATTAACTTTGTTTCTTTGACACCGCACCTACTATACGTTCAGGTTATACGCTTAGGTACTAACAACACTGTTGTTAGGGATTAGAAAGGTTTAATTTAAAGGAAGTTTACCCGCATTTGCGTGAATGGAGAGTGGAAATACATTTAGGAAAAACAGCCCCCAGTAGAACCGACTGGGATTCGAGCCCCAATCTCCATGTCATCGGCAATTTAGTCCACTGCGAGATTAACGCGTTAAACCACGCAGCCATCTAAGAGTGTTTTAATTTATTACCTTAAATTTATATTTAATATTTTGTGTACAGTTTGAATTTATTTTTGGTCTTTAGCTACATTGCTCTTTAAACTAATGATTGTCATGATGTTGTGACAAACAACGACGATGGTTTGGTGGGGGGGTTGAAGTTGGTAAAAGACAAAGGATTGGGAAGGTGGGGGTGGGAGAGGGGAGTTCTGCTGTGGCTTAAGAAAGGTGTCTTATTCTGGAAATATGGGGGGGTTCTCCTTAATGTATGTACTCTATACTATAGCTTTCCTTACCTTTCCAAAAGTTATGGATAGAATTTTCTTTAAAATTGGAAGACATTGTTTTATGGAATGTGTGAGCTTAAAGAATTTTAAAAATATTTTATTTCGATATAGATTAATAATGATAGTAAAATAACTTATTACTTTAATTGAGAGTGCAATTTTAAAGACTTTCGTGATTTTTGAACAAATATAGGTTATTAATGTAATTACTGAGATGAATAAGCTTGAGCTAATATTCATTAACACATAACAATTTTATCTAGAATTTCAGTATTTTCATTTTTATTCGTAAATCTAACGCCACTGCTATCTTAGACATGAAAGTTAATAATTTTGAATAACTATTTAACCGGCCTTGCAATTACAGGCTGATGGTTTGGCTTAGCTCGTTTTGTAGCTTGTCGGTCTACTGAGCTATAGATTCCAGGTTATATTCTTGCCATGGCTGAAAAATGCAACACGGGTTAACTAGAAGCTTCAGAATTCACATTGATGAATTGCTTACGGCCTGGAGATTGAGTGTTGTGTTTATGATAGCCTAGAATTGTTTGGTTTTTAAGTTTTGTGCTGATATAATTAGTTGATCCATAAATTGCATGGTAAATACCTATGGTAATAATATAATAACACGAGTATTAATAGGGGTCTACATAATATCGACGTTAATTCGAATTTTATTTTATTCGAAACGATAGTTCAAATAAAACTATAGGCCTAATAGATAGAATCTAAAAGGTTTTAAGCCATTTCAAATCAAACAATGTGCTTAAATATGTTAATAATATGTTTTTAATAACAATTATTATTGTGAGGTTAGGTAAATGCTTATTAATTATTATTATATTGACCTCAAAATAAACAGCGCTTATTTCCTCTAGTAACAGTTCTCATCATAAGACCTTCTTATATCCTATAATACATAAGAAATTAATGAGCTAATTTTGAGGACTAAAGATATATATTGAGATAGTTTATAATCATCACAACAGATGGTGCTCTTTACTTCTTAATGTTGGTGAACTATTGTGGCATATGCATGGTAAATAACTTACATTTAAACATGGTAATGTATATGGGCTAAGGTCCAAAACTAATCGGATAATATTTTTTATAATATAAATTCTTTTTACTTAAAATCATAATTTTTTTATCAGAGTTAACTAGAATATTATTCGATTCAATAACTTATTCTGGTCATTACTCTAATGGGGTGGGAATGAGAAAGAAAGCATTTTAGAGGTAGTCTGCCAGCATTTGTGTAAAAAGAGATTGGGAAAACATTTAGAAAAAAACCCACCCTAGGTAGACCCGAGGAGGGGACTGAATTGTATCCATTCGGAATGGTATCCATTCCGATAGTTTTGTAAAAAACTGCTTTTGTGAAAAATAGGAATTGTATCCACTGGAATTATATCCACTAAAACTGGAATTGTATCCACTCGGAATGGTATCCATTCCAATAGTTTTGTAAAAAACTGCTGTTGTGAAAAATCGGAATTGTATCCACTGGAATTATACCCACTAAAACTGGAATTGTATCCACTCGGAATGGTATCCATTCC